>VDFB02278990.1:0-142769 GCA_007258455.2 Sequoia sempervirens
TCCCACTACTTTCCTTTTTTCTTTTTTTATGATGTCCTCAGGATTTTGCCACGTTGCCTTTTCCAGTAATAGCCATTACCTATAGTTGATGCATCTCATCCTTTATCGGCTTCATCAGCGATGTAAGCATCCATGCAATGAAATCTTATCCCTTGGATCTGTGGCTTGTCCTTAATCACATTCATTTTCCCATCGCACATCACTAATTCAAAATTTGCACCTTGAATCCCATTAGCGATGGGAGATACATCAAAGATGCCAGGTTAAGACACGTACACCTGCATGAAAATCAACAATACAAAAGACATCGCACATAAGACATTTTCAAATAAGCAAAAGAAACATTTCAGAGAATCTCATTACTCGTCGTTGTTTTGAAACTTAAGCCTTGGAATGAATCTATGATGAGCAATAAAGTACAAAAGCAATAGGCCATCGCTCATCGCTAATTATCCTCATACAGTTTGCAAGAAATTAGCGATGAGAGATTTACATACTGACATTGTGTATCGTGTATCACTAATATAGAAAATATCATTTAAAACGTATCAGTGATATGTGATGCACGGGAAACCCATTACATTGCTCATCGCTAATTGAATTTTATCATTTCATAATCATCCGCGATGAGCGATGAATAAGAACATAAAGTCGGAGGCCATCGCTTATCGCTATTACAATAATCAATGCTCAAAAGCCATTAGCAATAGATGATCCTTCAACGATACAAGGAACTCATTGCACATTGATATCAAGAACTCTAGCAGCTATTCGCGATGAGCGAAAACAAAGAAATACCACTCATCGCTTGTCGCCAATTTGGAACATACACTCCTGAAGTAATTAGTGATGAGCGATAAAGAGAGATGGCCAACGAGACTTAAGTGAAAACCTTTAGGTGTGTGCTCATAAGTTGTTCTAATGGAGGGGACCCTCTAGGATGATATGATAGAAAAGTGCTTGAAAACTCCTAAGTCATACAATGCAAAGGATGTAAAGGCCAAAAAGGCACTTTACTTAACCTTATAAAAATAAGAAATTCAGACCTAGGCAAGGGGGACCGGTTACCCAATGATAGTGAATGACATAAGATGTTTTGAAGTAACCGGCAACGGGAAATAAGAAGTCAATAGTGAAATAGAACCCCCCAGCAGTGAAGAGAAAATAAACCCTAAGCCCTTCAGATATCAGCCCAACATTCAAATGTAACAATGACTTGAGATGGAACATAAAAAAAATTGCAAGTTCCATCAGTGGCTCATGTTGGGAACGTATGTTCCTCAGTGAACAGAGCGAGAATCCAAAATCTCAGGTGAATCAAACCAAGAATAGAAAAGAAAAACCAAGGACAAAGAAAGAGAACCAAAACCAAACAACATATGTATAGTATTTAAATAAATTACAGGGCCAGATCAGTCTTAAAACTGGTGTTCTTTGGTGCAGGAGCACCTAGGTCATGAAATGCCTTCAAAAGGCTAATATGTTAATTTTGTAATGTTAAAGTCAAATTTCATGTTTCAAATCCATGTAAAGGTTAATTCTAATGTATTCAAGTCATGTAAATGGGTTTGAAGTGGTCAAAGTGGGAAAAAAGGTGTAAGACTTGCATTATTTCCATGTCACAAATTGTTAAGTTGACAAAAAGCAAGATTAAGATTAAAAGGGTAGTTTGCACCGATGGAGGAGTTAGAAAGTCAGTTCCTAAGAGGGTATCTTCTATAAAAAGGCCTTGTAAAGCATGGAAAAAGAGATTTCTTGTATTCTTGTAACAAAAATTTTGAATAAAACCTCTATTTTTTTGAACTTGCAACATTCTTCCACAGTTTCTATCTTTATATTGATAGTTTAGGAATAACAAGATTTGGATTCTTGTGTGATTTAATTCTAGAAGGAGTTAGTATTCATTTCAAGGAATTTGAGGGTTAACTTTTAAGAAGCAAGTGAATTAGAAGGAAACTTTCAGTGCCTCAGGTTGTATTTCTCCACACTGTCTTTTGAGAGTCTTTTAGGGAAGAATTCTACATCCCACCAAATGTAGGGCTAGATATTGGTGGGATGGACTATGTAGGATGTCCTTAGAGTGTTTAGAATTTTTTTTGTGTGCAGGGGTAACAAGGATATGATGTTGTGTTGTTGCTTCCAAAGCAAAATCTGAGTTTTTCACTTGAAAATGGAGGTTTCAAATAGGATTTTGGAGAAAGAACGTGTGCATGACCATGGAGATAATTCTAAAAGCATAAGAAGACATATTCAATCATGTTCCAAGTGGTGGTTGGTGTATTGGGGGTCTATAAGTGTCTCATGCATGAAACCCTCCTTGTTTTGGTGTCTTTTCACCCTATAATCAAGGGTTTAATGAAACAGTATGTTTTCAAGCTTTTTGAACCTTATGAACTAGAGAATCTTGAGTTTGGAGATGTAAATATGAACTGTTTATTGTTCCTTAATAATTTGGTAGTGTATTAAGGGTAGTTACTTTGTAAATCTGACCTAAATGTGGTTTGTAGTAGCGTTTCAGTCCAGTTTCTTGATATTTGTTCCACAACAAGCTCTATTTCCCTTGAAGTATGTTATTGTTGACTAAAAAAGGGTCTAAGAATCTATATTGAATTCATTAAGATGATTTGTGATTGAAAAAAAATCACTCCTTTGAGGGTTTGAGTGACCTACAAGGAATTGGATGAATTGATTGCTCAAAACATAGATGTTTGCTTAAATAGTGGAAAGGATGGTATTAAGTGCTTGGTTACTGTCAAACTAATGATATAATTGATGATACTATGTTTGGTTAAAGTATAAGAGATGGGTATGATGGATTTTGGAGTTTTAGAGTAGAGTATTCTCTAATGCATGAGTGGTGTCTTGAATACAGAATATGTAGATCTAATGTTTATATGTTGATGTATTGAAATTGTTTCAATCAAAACAAGATGAACTTTGTGTCTTGAAGGTCTGATAATTGATTATGGAAAGAAGGATTGGGTTAATGTTGGTTTTCCTTGTAGAGTAAGTTGCTTGAATTGGTGTTTGAAGAGAGATTGGACTGTTTGCAATGAATTAAGATTGGTTATTGACACTTTGATGATGCATACGAAGAATTAAACCTAATAAAGGATTTGGGATAAGTGTTTTTTTTCCTTGAAGAATGAATTTAATTTTGGTGGAAATTTAAGTGAATTCTTAAAGTTAAGAATTTGATCTTCTCCTGATTTTTTGGGATTGACATTCCCTAATGAAATGATGTTGTTGAGTGGTTTGGTTATGATACTTTGCATCAAATTGGTATTAGAGCCTGAAGATGCTCTGGGAAAGTTGTTGTGGTTATGATGTTGATGATAGTAGCTTGAGATTGTTGGTTGGTTGCAAGTACTTATCCATCTAAGTTGCATTGAGAAAGTCCAAGAGACTAGGAAGAGTAAGTGGAGACACCTAGGTGAGGCAAGTTGAGTTGTGTTGCAGTTAGAACCTGATGGATTCTTGTTTGAAAGCACTGAAGAGTTGCAGCCCTGTTGAAGGATACTCCATTGATGGGAGTAGTTAAAAATAAGTTGAGAAGATGATTGTTGAGGAGAAGAAGCAATGTGCAAGGACATTCCTGTGTCCTTTTGGAAGAGGAAAAAATTATTGAGAACCTGATGAAGAAAGTTGGAAAAAGGAAAAGAAGCGGCAGAGATGAAGATAGAGATGAAGGAAAGAAGATGACAAGAGAAAGCAAGGATAAAGTGAAGACAAGTAAAGAAGAAAAGGAAAAGACAAATGAATATGAAGAGGAAAAAGAACAAGGTATATTGACTTTTGTTTTGCAGGTACAAGTGAAGATGATTCAATTTGTTTCCAAGGGACTTGGAAAGCTTTGTTGGTTGGTTGTATGGTGCAGGAGCACCTAGGTCATGAAATGCCTTCAAAAGGATAATATGTTAATTTTGTAATGTTCAAGTCAAAATTCATGTGTCAAATCCATGAAAAGGTTAATTCTAATGTATTCAAGTCATGTAAATGGGTTTAAAGTGGTCAAAGTAGGAAAAAAGGTGTAAGACTTGCATTATTTCCATGCTGTCACAAATTGTTAAGTTGACAAAAAGAAAGATTAAGAGTAAAATGGTAGTTTTCACCGATAAAGGAGTTATAAATTTAGTTACTAAGATGGAAACTTCTATAAAAAGGCCTTGTAAGGTGTGGAAAAAGAGACTTTTTGTATTCTTGTAACAAAAAATTTGATTAAAACCTCTATTTTTCTGAACTTGCAGCATTCTTCTACAGTTTCTATCTTTATATTGATAGTTTAGGAATAAAAAGAGTTGGATTCTTGTGTGATTAAATTCTAGAAAGATTTAGTATTCATTTCAAGGAATTTGAAGGTTAACTTTTAAGAAGAAAATGAATTAGAAGGAAACTTTCAATGCCTCGAGCTGTATTTCTCCACACTGTGTTTTGAGAGTCTTTTAGGGAAGAGTTCTCCATCCCACCAAATGTAGGGCTAGATATTGGTGGGATGGACTATTTAGGACTTCCTTAGAGTGTTTATAATTTTTTTGTGTGTAGGGGTAACAAGGATATGATGTTGTGTTGTGGCTTCCAAAGCAAAATCTGAGTTTTTCACTTGAAAAAGGAGGTTTCAAACAGGATTTTGGAGAAAGAACGTGTGAATGACCATGGAGATGATTCTAAAAGCATAAGAAGACATATTCAATCATGTTCCAAGTGGTGGCTGGTGTACTGGGGGTCCTTAAGTGTCTCATGCATGAAACCCTCCTTGTTTTGGTGCCTTTTCACCCTATAATCAAGGGTTTAATGAAACAGTATGTTTTCAAGCTTTTCTAACCTTATGAACTAGAGAATCTTGAGTTTGGAGGTGTAAATATGGACTATTTATTGTTCCTTGATAATTTGGTGGTGTATTAATGGTATTTACTTTGTAAATCTGACCTAAATGTGGCTAGTAGCAGTGTTTCAGTCCAGTTTCTTGATATTTGTTCCACAACAAGCTTTATTTCCCTTGAGGTATTTTATTGTTGACTGAAAAAGGGTCTAAGAATTTGTATTTAATTCATTAAGATGCTTTGTGATTGAAAAAAAATCACCCACTTGAGGGTTTGAGTGACCTACAAGGAATTGGATGAATTGATTGCTCAAAACAGAGATGTTTGCTTAAACAGTGGAAAGGATGGTATTAAGTGCTTGGTTACTGTCAAACTAATGATATAATCGATGATACTATGTTTGGTTAAAGTATAAGAGATAGGTATGATGGATTTTGGAGTTTTAGAGTAGAGTATTCTCTAATGCATGAGTGGTGTCTTTAATACAGAATATGCAGATCTAATGTTTATATGTTGATGTATTGAAATTGTTTCAATCAAAACAAGATGAAATTTGTGTCTTGAAGGTCTGATAATTTATTATGGAAAGAAGGATTGGGTTGATGTTGGTTTTCCTTGTAGAGTAAGTTGCTTGAATTGGTGTTTGAAGAGAGAGTGGACTATTTGTAGTGAATTAAGACTAGTTATTGACACTTTGATGATGCATACAAAGAATTGAACCTAATAAAGGATTTGGGATAAGTTTTTTGTTGCCTTGAAGAATGAATTTTATTTTGGTGAAAAGTTAAGTGAATTCTTAAAGTTGAGAATTTGATCTTCTCCTGATTTGTTGGGATTGACATTCCCTAATGAAATGATGTTGTTGAGTGGTTTGGTTATGATGCTCTGCATCATTTTCCTCTGTCAAAAACCATGTTTTCCACGGTTTGCACCATGCCCAAGCTAAAAACATTAACATGAAGAATCCACCATTTGATCATGTTGCAACTACTGTGTTTAATCACTATAGACAAGTGCCTGATTTTGCACTTATCTCTCTCATTTATGTCCCTTTGTGTGTTGTAACCAAGTGTTAATTGGAATATATGATTAGTGTAACACTCCAGCTGACTCAACTTATCATTATATTTCATCAAATGCTCACTTGTTTTGTTTGGAAAAGTGAAACATTCATATTCCACTTGACTGATATTAGATTCATTAGGATCAACATCATACCCATCTTGTGCAGTAAAAAAAAAAATTGATACACTGGCTCCTTTTCAAATTGGTGTTCATATGTCTCAAAACAATATTAATCAATTATGTTTCCCAATGCTTCATTTTCTTGAAAAATCAATTTCTCATAATCCAAGGCACATTCACTTTTTCTTAAAGCAAAATCCTTCTTATAAAAGGCATCATTTATATCATTCCAGGTATCAGAAATTATTTTTGTTTCATACCAATACCATAATTCGATTCCTTTTCCCAATCATCATCTTTCAACAGGAAAAAAAAAATCAAAAGATGGATGAACTAACTCTGAATTGATATGATCAGAAGTAGGATTTTGAATTTTGTTTTCAAATGATATGTCTACTAATTCAGAAATTTGAACTAGACTTTGTTCTTTTAAGTAGATTTTTTTGTTTCCTTCTCCAGTAGAACTGTGGTAAAAAACAACCATGTCTATCTCTATATCAAGATCTACACATCCTATTTTTGCTTCATGTAAACGTTCAGAAACCCAACCCTATTGACTGTCAATACCCATCTCATCATTAAAATCAGGTTCTAGAGTTTGAAGATAAGCACTCTTGTCTTCATATTTGACACCAATCATATCATCAGGATGTTATGATTCTGAAATAGTTAGAGTGCTCTGCAAGAGTCTCTCATATGCAATATGTTTATCCACTGGTAAAGGAAGAATTTCATGATTATTGGCACAGTCAAATTCCTTGAGCAATAAAGGTGCTTTCAAGTTTTCCTCACACATAAATTTGTATCCCTTATGAGAGTAATTAATATTTTCACCTTCATTACCCTGGTTATCAATCTTTAATAATACATCAACAGTATCTACAAATATGACAACATCATCAGTTGTACTGTTTTGCATAAATTCACCTTCAAACACATCTTGATTCATCCTTTGAGTGAACTCTTCATCTTTGTTACTAAGGGTAGCATTCTTTCCATTTTGAAACCTCACTGTTTGTTCATAGTCATATTTTTCTTCCTTAGCAATTCTAATCCAATCAATTATTTGATCAAAATCTTGAGGTTTTAATTCCTTAAGCAAGGTACTAATCCCTAGCTCATAGATGTCACAAAATAAGTCAATGAAACTGGATCCTCAAGTCTTAGCCTCTTAGGGATTTCTAACAAAGAATCCAGAAACCTTGCCAGTAATTCATATGGTGATTCCTCTTTACTCCTCTTCATACTAGACAATCTTTGAATTATCAATTTTTGATCATTATTATCCTTACACTTTTGAAAACTACCTTGACTTTTCTCAAGATCAAATGTTGTGAGAATGAACCAAATGATACATCAAGATTACCATTACATTGATCATCCTTATCTTTCCTATTTATTGCATCTTTATAATGTGGATCAGGAGAACAAACACTTGCATCCATATACCCTTTCATCATTGAGTATTTAATAGTATTTTATGTCCATAGCAATATAATATGCTTGTTGCAATGTTGTAGGCTCTTTATCCCTTATCAAATAACTCATTTTATTTTCAAAAGATCCTAGATATGTAATTAAACACTTTGCATCACTAGGTTTCAAATATTCAGGAATATCATTTACTACTTTCATGGATCTGAGATTAAAAGAAGGAACTAACTCTTCTTCATCTTTTTTGATTTCCCTAAGTCTTCTTCTTATCTCATTGGGACTAATCTTTTCACCAAATTGTTCTATAAATGTTATCATAAAAGCATCCCATGAAACTATAGAACATTCTGGTAGATATGAGTACCAATCTCAGGCATCCTCTTTTAAAGACTAAACAAACAACTTCATGACAACATCCTCATAATTTATTTCAAAATCACCCATCACATCTATGAATGTATTTAAGTGCTTGGAAGCTGACTCTTTTTTTTTTCCCTGTAAACTTTGGTAAATGTTTCCTAATATCAATAGGAATCTTATTAGGAAAACCTCTAATACCTCCAAAGTTTAAAGACTTATATCTCTCAATAGAGAATTTCCTTTGAGGGTATTCTAGGGATTTTATGACCGACATATTTGTATTTGATATTTTACTAGAGAATACAAGGGAACAACACATTTCTATTGTATCTTTATTCATTCTTCAAATGTTAACCCTATGGTAAATACCCAAATAAAATGTATTTTATTCCTTCACACATTTAAAAGGCACATTACAAAAATAAGCATACTTCTTCCATTCCATTTAGATACTACAAATTTCAACTCATATGTATGCAAAATAACCGTCCCTGTTCCATTCCTTAGTGCTTTAACTCACTGAATTAGGAAAAAATTAATTCTTCCACATTTCTAAAATGGCTTTCATACATAATTATTTCTTCTTTCAAGTCAAAACAAGAGGAAAATACCTGGATATATTGGCAGATATCACACTTTATCAAGTTCTTTGCATAGAGTCACCACCTCCTTTGTAGAGGATCAAACTTCAATCATATGAAGTCGCTTCCACCAATTGATTTTTCTTTAAGCTTGCTTGTCCTTCAAAATTTTCACTAGAATAGAGTTCTTCAGAGTCGCCACTCACTATCAGTGAGAACTTTCTATTAAGAACCTCTATGACTCTATCAAGGAAAGCTGATGTACTACAAATATTTTCCCAAGTAAGTCCCCAGCAAAGTCACCATTTCTATTGGTTTTTTTGTAGAACCAAACTTAATCTGAATCCTTAGCTATGAATCTACTAGAACTCAATTATCAGCAAGGTTGAGGATTAGCCAACACTTAAGTGAAGCATTTAGAACCTCACTTCTTCTCTTCAAGCTCTGTGAAACCCAGGAAGGTAATCCTATTTATTCTCATAATATCTCAACTTGATCAAGAGCATCTCCTCACACAAATGTATTCCTCAAGAAACCAATATCATCTAAGGCTTGGTTGACCTCTTATGAAATTTTTATTTGTTTAAGGGAACATTGATACTTGAAGGTTGGTGCGGTGTAATTTAAAGTATGTTATGAATTCATTTCCATTTTAAATCTCCAGCCAAATTCATTACTAGCTCAGTCAACCACAAGATAAACTAATGGACAAACCAGTGCCCTATCTGAGGGAACAATGGAGTCATACTTTACAATTAATTAGTAATACAACTATAATTGAACATCAGTAATCAATGGACTATCAGCATGCCACTTTGTAGCATCCAACTCTTTCCGATTTAAAACATTGCATCCTTACCAAATCCTTTATCCTTTTCTCACAAACCAATGGTCTCATTTTAGCATTAAATCAACTCATTGAATTGAAGCACAAACAAACCCATTCATTAAGTGAAAATGATAGAAGACAAATGAAATTATAATTAACAATTTCATTCATAATTTGCAAGAAAATACACAAGAGAGCAATATTTTAGAACTAATATTCTCTTTCATTACTGATATTACTTTGTAAAACTATATTTAAGATCATCATACAGTATAACTTATCCCCTAAATTGGCTTCTAATATATTCGCTAATTTATCTATTTACATTCTATTGCTCCTTGAGCATAACTTTCACCTAGACCTTTCTTGGACTCAAAAAATTTTGAACTCTCTTTAACTTCAGCCATGAAATCCCCTTTATAAACAAGGGATAAACAAGCATCCAGTTGAGTTACAATTTCATTTCAAAAACCTAATTTCAACCACTTCCTTGAAAAACTCCCCAAGATTTTTCATGAAATCATTTGAAAATAGGGGAGGACAAAAGACAAAACACATGTGCAGGATACCATTAGTCATTGTCATTGTGTCCATGTTCAACAAAAACAATTTTGTATCATATTAGCTAGAAGACCTCCACATCAGCATGGAAGAGTAAAATACCAACCATGGACGTATTTAAACAAATACCTCCTATGAAAAGACCATGGTGTCATCAAAAACAAAAACAAGGAGAAGAACCTATTCTGAGTCGTCATCATCAAAGAATGCTTGACCACTCCTTATTCTCGATGAAATTGGAGGAACCATCACCATGTCATCATCAGAGCTCCCATATGGCACCAAAGAGAGAAGATAGTGGCCATATCCCGAGTCAGTTTCACCTTAAGCATCTGAAGGACTATCAAAGAGCACAATGGGAGAATTATGTTTTCCCAGGCAAGCCCTATGACCCTTGTCTTTTTTCCTAGCCTTCTTCAATGGCTAAGCCAGCTCCTTGCCCTTAAACTTGACCATTTCTTCTAGAATGGTCATGTTTCTCAAGTTGTATGTACTCTAAACAATTGCTTTCTTCTTGTGACCTCGAGCCCTCCTCTTGCCCTTTGAAACCTCAGGGGATTTCTAAATTTCTTATTCAGTTATAGACATATCCTCATGACACCCAAACACATTAAGCCAGCTAGACCTCCTAACGGGCTGAATTGGCACGCCAATCTTTCCCATCTCTAAAATGAATAGAAGTTGAAAATTTAAAAGACTTTGAATCAAAGTTGTAGGGAAACACACCTACAAACCTAGACAATTACACCCAATCCTAGAAAAGGAATTCCTAAACAAACTAGAGCATGAACAATAGAGAGCCCAATTGAATATTAACTCACCCAAGACAAGAACATTCACTACTCGGCTCAGGGAGAAGTAACACCTTCACACTTCTTCACTAACCCATGCCTCAAATTCACTGCAAACTGGAAAGATGGTGGAGACAAACAGCATGCAATCTGCATTAAATAGATAATTTGGAGCATGCAGAAATTAATGATTCAAGAACTCCTCATGCAAGTGAGTTGATAACTTAGTATTTCGGCTTTGAATCTGGGCCATCAATCTTAAAGAATTTAAAACTTCATCTATGGTGATCATGAGTATTGTTTTTCAGCCTTTAGCAACTTGTTCCTAGAAAACAGCGATGCCACCTCAAATGTTGCCACGTTTTCCCTTAATCCTGATTAATGATACATGATCTGAAAATTAACATGCATCATCAACCTAATTCGTTCTCCTTCATTAATATTGACGACATACATAAGGCCATTGTTTTGAAGAGAACAATTCCTCATACACTTCATCACTAATCATTGGCCTCCCCCAAATTTTAGGGTGCAATCAGCGATGCAAGTGTTATTGCAATGAAGTTTAATCTGCTAGATCATCTTGTTTTAAAACCCATATCAACGATTCTCCATTCATCTCGCTACTTTCCTTTTTTTCTTTTTTTACGATGTCCTTAGGATTCTACCACATTTCCTTTTCCAGTAATAGCCATTACCTATCATTGATGCATCTCATCCTTTATCTACTTCATTAGCGATGTAAGCATCCATGTGATGAAATCTTAGCCCTTGGATATGTGGCTCGTCCTTGATCACATTCATTTTCCCATCGCACATCACTAATTCAAACTTCACACCTCATATCCCATTAGCAACGAGAGTTACATCAAAGACGCTAGGTTAAGACACATACACTTGCATGAAAATCAATAATACAAAATACATCACACATAAGACCTTTTCAAATTAGAGAAAGAAACCTTTTAGAGAATATCATTTCTCATCGTTGTTTTGAAACTTAAGCCTTGGAATGAATCCGCGATGAGCAATAAAGTACAAAAGCAACAGGCCATCACTCATCGCTAATTATCCTCATACAGTTTGCAAGAAATCAGTGATGAGAGATTTACATAGTGACATCGTGTATTGCGTATCACTAATATAGAACTTATTATTTAAAACATATATGTGATACGCAATGCACGGGAAACTCAGTACATCGCTCATCGCTAATTGAATTTTATCATTTCATAATCATCTGCGATGAGTGATGAAAATAAGAACATAAGGTCAGAGGCCATCGCTTATCATTATTACAATACTCAAGGCTCAAAAGCCATTAGCGATAGACAATCCTTCAATGATACAAGGAACATCACTCATCACACATTGATATCAAGAACTCTAGCAGCTATTCATGACGAATGAAAACAAAGAAATACCGCTCATCGCTTGTCGCCAATTCAGAACATACACTCCTGAAGTAATCAGTGATGAGCGATAAAGAGAGATGGCCAACAAGACTTAAGTGAAAACCTTTAGGCACGTACTCATAAGTTATTCTAATGGAGGGGACCCTCTAGGATGATAGGATAGAAAAGGGATCGAAAACTTCTAAGTCATAAAATGCAAAGGATGTAAAGGCCTAAAAGGCACTTTACTTAACCTTATAAAAATAAGAAATTCAAACCTAGGCAAGGGGGACCAATTACTCGACAATAGTGAATGACATAAGATGTTTTTAAGTAACCAAAAATGGGCAACAAGAAGTCAATAGTGAAATAGAACCCCCCAACAGTGAAGAGAAAATAAACCATAAGCCCTTCAGATATCAGCCCAACATTCAAATGTAACAATGACTTGAGATGGAACATAAAAAAAATTGTAGGTTCCATCACCTTGTTGACAGGTGTCGATGGGGGAGGATTTCTCAGGTTGGACTGATTGTAAGGGGAATATTGGTGATATGATGAAGATGGGGCTGAAACAGTTTGATCGTATGATGGAGGAGGTGATATGAAGGGGTTTGTTGATATTGATTGGGATACGTGGATTTGGGATTGGTATAATATTATTGATATGATGGCGGGGCCTGATAATACGAGGAAGAGGCACCCTATTTATATGGTTGTGGGGCTTGATAATATGAGAAGGAGGTGCCTTATTGGTATGATGGTTGTTGTTGGGAGTAATATGGATTGGATTGGTAATTGTAGGTAGGTTGTTGTTGAGAAGCATATGGAGGTTGTTGTAGATTGGATTGATGGTAGTAGGTCTGTTGTTGTGATTGTGAAGGAGTAGTGTAAGATGACTGTTGTTGGGATTGTTGTTGATTATAGTAGGAATAATTGGGATTGGGGTTGGATGTAGTGGCTTGCACATAATAAGTGCTTTGAGGGTGATAGAGGTATTGGGTAGCAAGGTTGTCTAGAGTTTGTTGGAAGAATTGTTGTGATTGTGTCGAGACTTGTGAATGTTGAGGGGGTTGTTGGTAAGAGGTTGGTTGCTATTGAGGAGGTCAAGATGGGATTTGGGATTGGTGAGGTGATTTTTGATAAGATGGGATTTGAGGTTGTTGAGAAACCTGCAATTAATGAGGAGGTTGTGATAGATTATCCTATTATTGATGTGGGGGTTGTTGTTGATGTTGTTGTGGAATTTGAGCATGATGTGGAGGCTACAAAGGGATTTGGGTATGTTGTTGGGACTATGATAGGATTTTTCATGGATTACCCTAGGACTGATGCAAGGACAAGATATTTCCCTGAGGTGGTTGTTGAGATGTGAATAGAGGTGGTAGTAAGTTTAGTGTGGGTGTAGATTAAGGAGGTGGAGGTGGCGTAGCGAAAGGATTTCCCCCAGTATTCCCTAATAATTGGTTTGATTTATTTGGTAGAAGAGGTGGTTTGGATGGTATAGGGGTTGAATCTTCTGGGATCATGCCTTACGAATTAGGAGGGCCATGTGGCATACCAAAACCAAGAGTATTTTTAGGATCGGGGCCTTGGGAGATGTTAGGATCCAATGGGGCACCCATCACTGAAATGTGTGGTGGAAGCTGATAAAGCATAGCATTTCCAAATCTAGGTTGGTACCAACCATCTTGTGGTGGACCTTGGAGGACATATGAATTACCTGGATCATTCTAAGAATTTTGAGGATCTTTCGGTACAAGGGTTGCAGGAGGTGTAATGTTGAAATATTTTGATAAGTCAAACCCTGACAGCAGCTTGATACCTTTTAGGAGTAATCTGGTGAGGATTTTATCCCCATGCTCATCGAGAAGATGATCCCTCATTTGTACATTGGTCGGATTACTAAGGTATTCATCAACTGTGAGATTGGGTTGGTTACCCATACTTTCATTAGGACGAGATTGGGTGTGAACCTCAGTATTAGATTGTGATAATCCCCCATTAGTGGGTTGATTATCCTAAGGAATTTGAGGCTGAGCACCTTAGGGTTGTTGTTGTTCCATGAGTTTCCTTGCTTGCGATCAGGTGGTAACGGGCATGAAAATTCAAAATGACCAGGTGACTAAGATGACACTACTCCCTTAGATGCACATAAGTGATGGCCTAGATGATGACTAAAGGATTTCTAAGATGATTGATTGATCAGATGATTAATGGGATGAATTGGATACATGATTGGCTTGTGTTGTGCATGTTTTATATGCATGCCCCATCGAAGGTAGGGACCCCCCTTTCTTTTTTCTCCCAACAAATCATTTTCACTCCCGATAGGCTATTTTTCTCCCGCCTTGCTTTGTGTGCCCCTATCCTTGAGTCCAAGTTGGTCACGTGCCTTGAAACGATCAAATTCCCCTTGACTAGATTCAACTATTTGAATTTTCCTGAGTCTTTTACCTTTACAGAAGTGTAGTTGTGGGTTTCCCTTAACTTCCTGCGCTGGCATCCATTGAGCTTGGCAAACCCACATTTGTAGGTCTCCATTTGTGGATTGTCATCACCGCTCTATTACTAAGTAGTGACCAAACCTTAACATTCACCCCCATGGTGGATTCCACATCCGACTTCTTCATCTATGAGCACACTTGAATGTCACCACCTCTTTATCTAATGATCATGACGACCTTCATTAAATGATCAACTTCAGCAAGGAGCTTAGGAAAGGCGATCGGCTGCTAGAGGGAAGTCAACGATTGAGTTTGTGCACTAGGTGCGGGAGGTCTTGTTCCATAGTCATTGCCTTAATATCATCCTCTTTTGAGGAAAATATCAACTGGCTCCATGCACTGCCTTGTCTGCCCCACTCTTTACATACCATCGTTAAGCGGAGGACTTTGTTCACTTGGCTGCTTTAAAACAACATCTCTCAACGACCTGCCCGCACTATTTCTCTGCACAACAACATCTCATGCAGGATCGGCATTACACACTCTTGTGCACCCTTCTCCACTGTGATATCAGTATTACACATTACCATCAATGGGTTCACCATTCTTTTATGGAAACCACATGCATCATACCCGCAGGCTTCCTCTGCACAGTGCAGTGATGCCTTGCTCCCACAACAAGAATAGCCATTTAATAAGCATTGATTAATAGATTACCATGGGTGTCCATTCAAGATTTTTTATTCAAAACAAGGTTGCAGGATTGTTTCTTTGCGGCTCAATCATTAGCACCTTCCACCAATGCTCTTTTGAAGATTTTTTTTAGTTATTGTGAAGGTTTGGAAGTGGTGGGAAAACATCTCACTTGTTGGAGTCTAGGGGGGCTCTCCCAACAGCCATCATGCTCCCTATGCTCCCAACCTCCATCACAGAAGGCTCCCTTGATGTAAGAATCTTGATTATCAATAGAAAATACTTGACTCCTTCAAAGAGCCCTTGCGACCAATTTGGTCTCAATATGGTTATTTTATTGATCGCTATGAGGTGACAGTAAAATTGGATATGGTGGCAAAGGGGAAGCATAGAAAATTAGATGATGATCGAACGTGCTTAACAGCTCTGATCGATGCAAGGATTTGTGAGTACAATACGATCTCTTAGATCATAATTCTAAAATTCCTACAAAAATAATTGTGATCTGAAAGCCTGCCATGGGGAAAGGCTGAGGTCATTGGATAACAAGTAGAATTGTTTTATACGGTTTGATTGAGACTTTGATCTCCTTCAAGTGCCAAAACCCAAGGATTAGGAAGGCGTGGATAGGAAAATATTTCTTATTATGTTTTCTAATCGGGAGAAAGATCATGGTCGGGGAAATGACTATTGGGTAACAGTGGCACCACAACTGAATCCCGCAATAATAAACGTAAGGGATGAGGAGCATTTCAAATGGAAAAGTCACAAGCATTAATCAGGAGGATTTTCGGCTTTCGATAGTAGTTGATTTTATTCACCCCCCATCAAAAATAAGTGTTCTTTTGAGCATCATGGGAGTAATACATAAGTAGAATATTTGAGGATGCAGTGAAACTCTGTTGAGGGGTAGACACGGTTACTTAAAAGAGGTTGATAGTGGGCTTTATTGGGGTGAAATATTGCAGCGAATAGTGCGACGACACCAGGAGGAATTTTTGTTGAAAAATTCATTGCTTTTTAGAGATTACATGTGGAAATTTTGCATGCAGATGCCTACCTCTATCGTGCCATTCTTAGGGCTTATAGTAGAATCTCACATTTCATCTCCCACATGGTGCAACTATCATACAAGCCTCACTCCCTATGAATGTTATGACTGAGTTGGGTGTCATTTTTTCTGGAGAGCGATAGCGTCACCATGAAGTCTATGGCCCCCCTTCTACTGTTGTATCAAGGTCAGCCCCTAAGGAACTCTCCTAGCATGCATTCACATCATACTTCGAAGGCTTGGGCCAATGGTGATATTTGATGGTAATATTTAAATGTTCGAGCTGCTAGGATTTAATATGTAAGTTGAGTCTTGGGTGATTCATTTGGGTCTAAGGTAAGTCATTGTTGCATTGATACAAAATCCTTGGTTATGAGGGATGTGTGCCTCTATAACATTCCTATGGCATCCTTTCCTTGACTGCCACCCTCATTTCTCCACCTGTACACTACTATTGCGGACATCTATGGTGCGGGTTTTGCTCTCCCTAGTGTCGCATTCCTTCAAGCCATTGATAACGACATCACTAGCGGTAGACCCACACCATATCCCCACATTCACTATTGTCTCCACCCTAGAATGAAATCACGCATATAGTGCAATTGGGAGTGCATTTTAGGGAATTTAAATCTTCCAATCGACCAAATATGGGATTGGATCTAAGTAAAAAATAACCATAGCTAATAGTGTTAACCCTCTCATGGTAGTAAATGTGTGAAATTTTATGCCACTTAGGATAGGAACGATCATCATAACAAATAAATTAAGGAGGGAATTCATTGAGATAATGCTACAAAGGGGATTTAAACATTTTTGCGAGGGGGGATTCAAATGAAACCAAAATTTTCATCATGCCCAAGTGGTGGGGAGATGCTCTAATATTCCACACTTTGAGATATAAAATGCACCCTAAAGTAATTTGAATCTCCCTTGTAGTTAGATTTGGACCTTGCGGATAAAAGGAGGGACTATTATTATTATCAGCAACATTGTTATTATTTGTCATTATTTGCTTATGGGTTGCACTGTGGGGATGATTTAATTGTTTGTGGATGATGCTTGCAGGCATAATATTGTAGAGGGATTTTAAGGCAAAGGTCAGTGTTCGAGATGTACTATATCAGGTTGCAAATGAGAAACCAATTGGCATATGAATGTGTGCATGCCAAGAAGTCAGTGCCATTAATCAGAAAAGGTTCTCTCAATTAGGATAGCATAAGAAGTTATCTTCTCTTCCTCCAAATGATCATGATTGTCAAAGCCATCCACTTTAATTAGGAACAACAATCTGTGAAGAGGATTCAATTGATAAGATGAAGGGATACATACTAACAAAGCCCTACCTATGAGGTTGTGTCAGTCCTACACAATCAAATGTCTATGAATCTATGAACCTACTCTGGATCATGCAACAGATGAAGGAAGTACATTCCAACATGCAGACTTTGGAGAAATGGGAGGGAATTGTTCTATCTCCCACCAAATTATTATAATTGTTAAGGAGATATCCACCCAAATTAGGAGCAAGACATATAATTCTCAGTAACGAGACCCACTCGATTGGCTGAAAGGATGTTGTGACTATATCAAACAAAGGGCAGCTTTTAGCAGCTTTCAATCACAGCAGAAGAGAACTAGAAGACAGAACAACTACAGTGACTAAAAGATAAAATAGGCTACAGGAAAAAATAGAGAAGAGGAAAAAATAACCTATTTTAGATTATGATACATTGGGGGTAAGTGAATCCCTAAGCTATAACAAACCTGGGCCATTCATTGTAAATGAATCCTAGCCATTCATTTGGGCTTTGGAAAACTATAAATAGGGGCTTGCTCTTCATTCGTAAAGAGGTGGTGAATTGTTGTAAGAGGCATTTTGCAGCAATAGAAGGAAGCATTGCAATATTTTGGATGTTTATTTGAGCATGCTCATTTTGCATGCATGATTCAACTTCCATGTTAGTGTTAGTTTTAGTTTCTTGAATGACTTTAATGGTGGTTTTTGTTATAGTATTTGATGGAATTCTAGCCTATACTTTTGGCATTTTTTGATGACAAACTATTGTGTGAAGTTAGCATGGATTTGTTTATTTCATTGTTGCAACTTAGTTCAATTGTATGTTCATGAGGTGAATGCACAATCTGAAAATCAACAGACCTTAGAAGATCACATTGGTTTTGTGTAGCTGTAGGTTCTCTTGGTCAAGCAAAACTTAGTTTTATAGGAGTCTATCTACTATAGCATCCTCCATTGTTACTTTTCATTCATAGCTTAGAATTAGAACAACTTTCTAAACCCTTTCTCTTTTTCTATTTCTTTTGGATCTTTGTTAGAGTAGGATTCCAACCACCATCACAACGTCAAACTTGGTGATTGAAGTGAGTTTCAACTTGTTGTTTTGAGTGGAAAGCCACTTCTCATTCATCTTTAGCACTTTGAAACTCCATTTGTAGACCCAACCTCCCATGCTTTGCAAACCATAAAGGGCACCTTGTGATTACCAACAAATCACATCAACCAATTAAACTATTCCAAGCATTGTAATGACCAGACACCCGCGAGACCTTGGGGTGATTGTCTACAACTTAGTTGTATATTTTCACCTTTCAAGAAAGACATTGCACTTGTGAATTATCTATGTTGAGAAGTGAAAAAACACCCATCAACAAAAATGGTGGTAGAAGGAGAGTTGAACGAGGGAAGAACACATTGCTCTGGTCATCATTCATTTTTTTCTTTCCTCTACTCCTATCACCCATCAACAAAAATGGCACTAGAAAGAGGGTTGAACAAGGGAAGAACACATTGATCCAGTCATCATTCATTTTGTGCTTGTCTCTCCTCCTAACACCCATCAATAGAAATGGCGCTATAAGGAGGGATGAATGAGGAAAGAACACATTATTCTGATCATCATTTATTTTATGCTTTCCTCTCCTCCTTGCACCCATCAACAGAACTGGCGTTAGGAGGGTTGAATGAGGAAAGAACACATTATTCTGGTTGTGAGGTGGGGTTAGAAATAAAATAGCATAGACAAAGTGACATCCAACACTACTAAGCTATTAAACCACATACAAACAAGAGAAAACAATGAAAACATAAGGAAACTAAAATATCAAATCAAAATACTCCCCATGCTTGAACTTGAATCACTTCTCTTGCTCTCTTATTTCTCCTTTTGCAAATATGCCCTCAAATTTGTAGTCTAACTTGTGCAAATACCTGCAAATTGTAAGTAGAAAGTTGGAGAAGAATAGCTGTTAAGCTGAAAATGGAGAAGGAAGGTTGTTTTTATAGACAACCTTTCGAATGGACAGTTGAGATTAATCTTCTAGAAATATTCCAAGATCAATGGATGGGAATGCATGAGAGGGATGTTATGAAATAGATGGTTGAGATTAAGTCTCAGAAAAGATGCCAAGATCAACGGTCCAGAATTGATGCACCAAAAATATGCCATGCATGGAAAAGCTATGACATCGACGGTTATGACGCCTGACAGCTATGACAGACATGCAAGGCATGCAGGCTATGACATAAATGAATGTTATGACAAGAGATTATGACAAAGCATCTTTGACCAGGTGGAGGTGCATAAATAATTTATTTTAAATTATTCATTCGAAATGGAGGAAAATGACAAGTGGCAAATAAATAATTTATCCAAATTATTATTTAGAGAAAATGACAAAATGAGCATTTAATTAAATTTATCAATTTAATTAAATGGAGAGATGAAAATTAGACCTTAAATAATTAATTTAGATTAATTATTTAATAGGGGAGGTGGCATGGGATAGTTAAATAATTTTAATAATTATTTAACTATAGAAGAATTAAAGGACCATGAATAGATAAATAATTGATGGTAATTATTTAACTATAAATGAAAGGTGACAAAATAATTAAATAAATAATAATTTATTTAACTATTGAAGAAGATGGAGAAATTAGTGACGCAATTAGTTTATTTAATTGATCAGGATAGAATAAAGATTAGAAAGTGAATTAATTAAATAATTATTAAAAATTATTTAATTAATAGAGGAATATGATCAAACATAGTTGAATAACTAAAATTATTCAGTTATCAAGGACGAGGATAAAGAAAAATGACACTCATAGACTTAGGACATTTTTCATTGTCTGCATTTTTCCCCTCTTTGACAGAATGCAGTTCATTGCATTATGTCAAAGAAATTTAATTCTAAAATATGCCATGAAAGAAGAATGACGAGGAGGATTGTGTATACCCCCTCGAGAGGACAGGTGAGTTCAAAGAACACGAATGTGCTCTCGAAATGGATGATAAGACTAGAGGATGAAGGATAGAAGAAATGTCAACTTGGAAGGGGATGGATATTAGCGTTGAAGAGAAAGGAGGATGAAGATGGAAAGCTAGACGAGAAATGATAAGGGAACCAACTTTCATGCTTACATTTTTATATTTATCATCATTGGGAAATTTATTGTAATGGCCAACAAACACCATGATATGACGTAGACCAAGGTGTGCAAGGTTGTACCATCACGTGAGACAAGCAGTCGCATACAAGGATGATCATGACTCATACTAAGAGAGTGATTGCCCTAGTCTTTTTGTCATAATCAACCACAAACAGTAAAGACAAGCAAGACAAATCATGAAACGTCATTGCTCCTCTAAATCCTATTGTCAGGACATCCTCGAGGAACTAGCATCATGATTTCCAAAAGACAAAACAAACATCATAAAATTAAATTCCAAGTGCTTTCCAAGTGTCTGAATGTCCAAATGTCAAGTTTGTCAAGTTTGGTGGAATGTCAGATGTCTTGGTGTCAAAATGCTAGGGTTGACGATATGAAGATGTCAGATTAATGTCGAGTTCAGGAAGGACACATCCTGAATGATGTCAAGATGCCAAATTCAGAAAGGACACATTTTGAATGACGTTGATGCCAAAGTGATACCAAATTCAGCAAGGACACATCCCGAACGAGGTTGATGTCAAGATATCGAATTAATGTCAAGTTTAGGAAGGACACATCCTGAACAATGTCGGTGTCAAGATTCAGAATTGATGTCCAATTTGGGAAGGACACATCCCAAACGATGTTGATGTCATGATGTCACATTCAGGAAGGACACATCCTGAATAACGTTGATGCCAAAATGCCAAGTTGATGTCAAGATTCGAGAAGGACACATCCCAAATGATGTCGATGCCAAGATGTGAGATTTAGGAAGGACACATCCTAAATATTGTTGATGTTAAGAGGAACATATCTCGAATGTTGTGAGAATCCTCAAAATGCCAGATGACTGTGACGATGCCTAAGGACACATCCTAGTACATGATTAAATGACAGGCTACCCTTCAGAAGGACACATCTGTAGAGTAAGCAAGATTTGACTAGTTTGACTAAGTTTGACTGAGTTTGACCGATTTTGATATGCCAAGATGATTGTCATGCTTGATTGAAAGATTGTTGAAGTTCGCTTGGGTAGATTGTTCGTTCGAATTGTGAGAAAATTTTGCAATGAACCCTAATGGACTGACCTAGTGTGGCCTCGGGGGCTCATCGACAAATGGCCTTGCCTACATCATACACTCAGAGACCTCGTAGTTTGACACAACTAATGACTTTGTCTTGTTGACCAAAGATTGAGTCATAATTTATTTTGACACACCTAATAGGACTGACCTAATGTCTTGGGGACTCAAACATGAGTCTTGCCTACGTAGCAAATGCGTAGAGACAACGTAGTTCGGACAATGACGAAGACTAATCAAGACTTGAATTGACATGACCATTTTGACTGACATGACTATTTTTTTGGAATTTTTGTATTTTCTTCAGGACATTTTTCAATTTTTAGGTCTTTTTTAAGCACATTTTCTAATTTTTAGGTCTTTTTTAAGGATATTTTCTGATTTTTAGGTATTTTTTAGGACATTTTCTGATTTTTAGGTCTTTTTAAGGACATTTTCTAATTTTTAGGTCTTTTTTTAGGACATTTTCTGATTTTTAGATCTTTTTTAAGGACATTTTCTATTTTTTAGGTCTATTTTTAGGACATTTTCTGATTTGTAGGTCTTTTTTTAGGACATTTTATGATTTTTTAGGTCTTTTTTCAGGACATTTTCTAATTTTTAGGTCTTTTTTCAAGACATTTTCTAATTTTTAGGTATTTTTTCAGGAGATTTTTTTATTTTTAGGGTCACGTGCGGTTCCCACTGCAATCTCATGATAAAAAATTTCCCCTAGTCAAGTTGAGATTGAGCCAGGCAAAATGGAATGTAAAGAGAAGACATGACTAGCATGGATAGTGGACAGTATGCAAGACTTGATTTCAACCATTATCAGCCATAGATGGAAATGTCATGATGTTAGGGTAAAGTGTTATGACAGATGTCAAAAAAAAAGTATGCTCCCTAGGGACACAGGTAGATAGAGTGACAGTAGATTGCACAGCAATGACTGACTACATATGGTGCTTGTTTGCCAAGTTTTCACCATGGTACTTATCCAAAGTGCCTGTTTACTAGGTTTTCACTATTGGATGAATTATTTCTCTTTATTTTTGTCATTTTACTTATTTTTTTGATGTTACCAGGACGCCTGTTTGCTAGGTTTTCATCAAGGTAACAATTTTTTACATTTTTCAATTTTATTTTATTTTTGTATTTTTACTGGTTTTTGGACAGGCTTTATGATACTATGCATAGAATTTGTGCAAATGTAGACTGTTGATTGGCTCTGTTAACTGTTCACCTTCAGGATTAGTTAACTGATATGCTCCGGAACCAAATGATGCTATGACAATGTAAGGGCCCAGCTAATTGGGCTCAAATTTTCCTGGCTTCTCCCTATCTAACTGATTCTTGGGATTTTGCATGAGAACTAGGTCGCCAATGTCAAATTGTCGAGTCATCACCCTTTTGTTATAGCTTTTGCAAAGGCTATTTTGGTATGCTTGTAAATGATTCAATGCATTGTGTTTGCGTTCATCTAGCATTTCTAACTCATGTAGTCTTGCCTGTCTGTATTCTTCATTAGTGATGAGGCCTTTCATGGAGACTCACAGAGATGGAATTTCAACCTCTATGGGCAAGATGGATTTAGCTCCAAAGACAAGGGTGAAAGGAGTGGCACCAGTGGGAGTAAGGATGCTTTTCCGGTATGCCCACAAAGTAGGGTTGAGTTGAATGTGCCAGTGACGGCCAGCGTCATTGATAGTCTTTTTAAGAATTTTGATAATGGTTTTATTAGATGCCTCAGCTTGACCATTTCCCTGTGGGTAATATGGCATGGAAAAGTGGTGGCTAATATGGAAACGTTGACATAATTCATGGACTTCATGGTTTTTGAAGGGACGACCATTATCCGTGATGATGGATTGTGGAATTATGTACCGACAAATGATGTAATTGAGGATGAAGTTGGAGACCTATTTGTCGGTAATGTAAGTGAGTGGAATGGCCTCGATCCACTTAGTAAAATACTCAGTGGCGGTAATAATGAATTTGTGTCCATTGGAGGATGTAGGGTGAATCTTTCCCACAAGATCAAGTCCCCATTATGTGAAAGGCCAAGGAGAAGTGATCAGCCTCAACTCTTGTGTTGGAGCGTGAATCAAATCACTGTGAATCTGACATTGGCGACATGTTCTTACAAATTCTAGTGCATCCTTTTCTAGTGTTGGCCAATAGTAACCAAGTCTCATAATATTTTTAGCTAAGGTCAGGCCACTCGAATGAGACCCACATATACCCTCATGCACTTCCTGTAAGGTCGCTTTTGCTTCATTAGTGTCGATACAACGAAGAAGGGTATTGTCGAAGCTACGATGGTAAAGGGTGTCATTGATGATGGTATAACATGCAGATTTGTAGATAAAGGAATTTCTTTGGTTATTGGAAAAGTTTTGGGGAAGGATCTATGAATGAAGGTAGTCAAAAATGTCCTTATAGGGGAGGCTTGAACCAACAAAGCTCCTGCAGATTACGGCCGGATTAGGGGACATCATAGGGGCAATAATTGCTCAGCAAAACTCAAATTGTGGATATTCTTTGGAATATCAAACAAAGATCAATTGTTTGTAGTGTTCTTGAGGAAACTATGTGTTTTCATTGCGGAATCAATTCAAGGAGATGGCATGAAAATATGTTGAAGAAAATATAAACATCTATTTAGGATTAACTTCTCATCTTTGGTTTCATACCCCATCTCATTTGACTTGGTTGATAGCTACTTGATGTGCAAAAACTTTGCAAATTCTTGATTTTCCACTTGATAGCCATTCAAAGTCCTGTAATTAGTGCTTCATACTCTACCATGTTATTAGTGCATGGAAATGCAATGTGGAATGACCTTGGGATGGAATCTCCTTGTGGAGTAATGAATAGTATTCTAGCTCTTGAGCCATGATTAGTGTGAGATCCATCAAAGTATAATTGCCAAGGCTGTTAGGGTTCTGCTTGAAATACGAACTCATCTGGAAATTCTGTTATAAGAGGATGAAACATAGTATTGGTGCATCTACAAAGCTGGCTGTACATCATATTGGCTTCAGCGACGCTATTGAATATCATATTCAGGAATTTTGGCATTGTTTGCTAGCGTCCTATCGTATTTGCTTTCGAACTCAAGAAGGTGCTTTCAAGGGATAGATCTTGGCTGCAAGTGTGTCTTATGATTTGCAACATGTAATTCCTTAATTTTTGGGCTCGCATTTGGCTACCAAACAAAACTACGTTCAACACGGGTGTGTCAATTTAGCTCATACCCTGAGTGTTTAGTACGATATAATATATGAAGCAATTTCCTCTTTTTCTTTATAGTCATTGCTTCTTTAGTAAATTATTTTGAAGTAGTTGCAGAGATGTACATAATTAATGGTTTTCCTTGGATGGGAGGCATGAGAACTGGAGGTGACAATAAGTATTGTTTGATCTGGTTGAATGCTTCCTGACACTTATATGTCCACACAAAGGGGATCCCTTTGCGTAGAAGATACTAAAATGGTTGACACCTATCCACGAGTTGAGCAATGAATTTTCTGATAGATTGAATCATGCCTTGTAGCATTCTTAAGTCACTGATTCCCTTAGGAGGAGGTATATCCAATATAGCTCTAACTTTGGTGAGGTCAACTTCAATGCCTCTACGGGAGACTATGTATCCCAACAACTTGCCTGATGTTACACCAAAAACACACTTTTTGGGGTTTAACCAAACCTTATATACTCTCCCATCCTCCTAAAAACTTTGTCTAATACTAAAAGGTGGTCTTTTCTTGTCAATGACTTTTCCAGAAGGTCATACACATAGTCCTCCATTAATGTGTGCATCATGTCATGGAATATTGTTGTCATTGCCCTTCTACATTTTTAATACCAAACGACATTACAGTCCAATAGTAAGTACCCCAAGGGCATGTGAAAGCAGTTTTGTGTTGGTCTTCAGGGGCAATACAAATCTTATTATAACTAGAAAAACCATCCATAAGGGACAACACCTCATATCCAGTTGTAAGGTCCACAATGATATCGATATTCAGTAGAGGGAAATCATATTTAGGACATGCTTTATTGAGATCTTGGAAGTCTGTGCATATGCGAATCTGTCCAGTAGACTTGGTGACAGTGATGAGGTTGGATATCCATTCAGCATAGTCAATTGACCTGATAAAACCTACATCCAATAACTTTTTGAGTTCTGCTTTAACCAACAATACAACTTGCGGGTGCATTTTTCTTAGCTTTTGTTTTACTGGCTTGGCATATGGCAATAATGACAAGTTGTGTAATACTAACTCAGGATCTAACCCTAGCATGTCAGCATAAGACTAAATGAAGTTTATCTTGCGTTCCAAGAAGAACTTTTGAAATTCTGGGTGTTCAACTTCTATCAATGATGTTGCAAAGAGAACCATTTTGGGTTCCTCCACAGCAACTATATTAACTGGTATGGTGTCTTCTACGAGCATTGCTAATTTTTCTCTGTCTACGGGGAGAAAGTCTAATCCTCCACCCTTAGGTGCCTCAGGGAGGTTTTCACCCTTGGATATGTCCTTTATTTTTACTATTTTGTCGTCAGAAGGTGCCTTTCGGTTTTCACCTAGAGACGTGTCATTTTTTGCTTTATTTTTCTTTTTAATTTTGCGACTAGAGGATGGCGCAGTCTCCCCGAAATAAGCAACACAATCCAAGTTAATAGAAAATCTAGCTTTCTGATTCCCATTTGGAATGCCCTCACGTAGTCCTAGAAACTCTGCTAAAGCCTCATCATTTTGAAAAGTATCCATTACTGGTGGGCCTTGTTGGTTCCAATCAATTAAGCCAGGGTAAACTAAGGATATTCCGTCATCAGCATTTGTGAATTGAGGAGATGACATGGAGAGCATTCAAATGGATGTTGAGATGTTAAAAATAAGTTTTCATCGTCTGGATCTATGTCAGATATTCTCCTTTGCTTGTTTCATTCTCACTGGCGAAGTAAGGGACAAAGGGAGTAGCATTAGAGTCAGGATCAGTAGTGGCCAGTGATGGCTCAGGCGATTCCAAATGATGGTTGTCAACTTGAGATGACTGGGCTAGTATGTCAGGGCTAGGACGAATTGGAATAGAATATGATCTGGACTTGACATCATTTGGTGTTGTATCGATCTTAAACATTTTCCAGAATCGTTCTTCAAATGTAGGCTCGCCAGGTTCAAGGAATAATTTGTCAAGGCAGCAATCAGTTAAGGATTGTTGAGAGCCAAATTCCCATTCATGAGAGTCAGTTTCAAAGGAGGTATCCTCAGTTGTCTCAACACAAGAAGCATACACTAACTCACATGGAAGCACATTGGTACTTGGATTGCCAAATTCTCGTGGACCTAACCCTAACCTAAGATGTTTTGGTCTTTCTAAAACTGATAGTGGCTCACGCCTTCCATTTTTATCCTTGCCAAGACCACTTTTTCCATCATAACCTTTTGCTTTTATCATGTTGTATCCTCCATATATTATTACTTGCAAGGGAGTTAAGTCTCGTGGTTCTCGATAAATCCAAGATAGTATATCATTTGTGCTCTCTTGAATCATTTCACCCCACTTTATGAAAACTATATTTGGAGGAACCCTAAAAGTTTCTTTTGCTTGTATTCTAAAACAAGGTTTTCCATAGACCTGAGGAGACTTGGGCATCTTGGTTATGCAATAGGTCGTATTTAGCTTGTACTCTCCACATCCATGGTCTTGAACTTGGAAGCTCGGGTTGACATTTGGGGTGATAAATGAAGTGGAAGGTGTTAGGGAGATGGTCATGGTGGTTGAAGAAGTAGAAATGGATGCGGTAGATGAAGAGGCAGAAGACTTCATGAGTGTTGAGGGGTCAATGAATTTGGAAGACAAGGATGTTGGAGCTTCCCTACTGATAGGGACTTGGCGTTCTGAGACACCTCGTAGGTTGGTACAATATTGGAACGGATCAGGGTCTCCGTATATAGTAATCTCAGTGCCTTCAAAAGGAAACTTCAAGCATTGGTGATATGTGGAAGGGATGGCTTTCAAAGCATGGATCCAAGGTCGACCAAGTAAAATGTTGTATGGCATGTCTAAATCTAGAACTTGGAAAGTGGTGTCGACAATGACTGGCCCGATTCAAATTGGGAGTGTAATTACGCCCCGAGAGGAACGTTCTTCATCATCATATACCTTGATAACAATGCTTCTTGTGGCATCTACGCAAGCATCAGAAAAACCAAGTGCCTTGACCAATTTTAAGGAACATATATTCAATCTTGCTCCGCCATCTACTAAGACTCGTCTAACCTTATGTTTATGAACAAGGACTTCAATATGAAGGGCATCATTATGGTTGGATTTGGATGACGAATAGTCCTGGTCACAAAAGGTGATATGGTGGGGAGTCATGAGATATCCTACCATGGCTTCGAATTGGCTGACATCAATATCTTAGGGCACAGAGGATTCTTGCAATGTTTTATCTAGGTTGGCCTTATGGGCAGGCGAGATGCATAAAAACTCAAGGATAGAGATTTGTGCCGATGTTTTTCCAAGTTGGTCAATAAGATTAAAGTTTCCTTTAGGTTGGGAATGCTTGCTTTTTGGATGCGATTGTGACTGCGAAGTGGACGACCCAGCTATTGTTACCTTTGGTTGTCTAGGGGGAGGAGGGTCGGCTATGGTGACCTTTCCACCGCGGGTGGTGACATTGCATTCAGGGGCCTTTCTAAAAGTGACTATGCAGACATGGTCATCGGTTGTTCTAACGTGATGTATGATAGGTCCCCCGGAATAGTCGTTCCCAATACGGGCATGGTTGGCTGATTATTTGTACTTGACATAGAAGGGATTCCAGAACCATGATCCTACAATGGGTTTTTTGTATTTTATGATCCACATTAGAAGCAAACTGTGGTTCACCAACTTCAATGATGCGCTTTTCAATGAGGTCCTGTACCATATTTTTCAATTGTTTACAGGAAGAAGTTTTGTGTCCTTTTATTTGTTGATAGTCACAGAATGCATTATCATCCCACCAAGATGGTTTAAACTGCCTAGAGTCATATGGCTTGGGGTCTTGAAGTGCGAAGACACCATTATGAAGGCATTTATTGAGGACTTCTTCAATAGGTTCACCCAAAGGGGTGTATGTGCGACCTCTAGAGAATTGTCTTGGTTGTCTAGGCTGCCCTTGAATTTGATTGTTTTGATTGCCTTGGTTATTCTAATTTGTCTAGACAATAGTATCATCATAGGTTTGTGTCATCATCTGTGCGTTTTGTTGTGGTTGTGTCCCTTTTAGGGTAATCATCAGACCCATAGTGTTGGTAGCCTTAGCATCGACTACACCATCATTGGTAACGTGTTTGTTCTTAACCCATAATTTGGTTTTATCAACAAAAGGAGCGTTTGCATTTGTGCTTTTAGGACTGTATTTTAGTCTTCCTTCGGCTATGAGGGCTTGTTCAACTTGGACACCTCATTCAACTAGGTCCGCAAAAGTTGTGCAACAATGAACACGCAAGCCATTTTTCAATGGGCCTAATAACGTTTGTACGAACATGTCAACTTTTTCCTTTTTAGGTAAGTCTATATGACAACAACTCACTAGGCGCCTCCATTTTTGAAAGAATGGTAAAAATGTTTCACCTAAATCCTCTTGTGTGAGCTGGCATAGATTGGTAATGGAGGTGTCTATGTCAATGTTGTATGTGTAATTTTTCACTAATTTTTCAGCAAGTTCTTTCCATGATTGAATTATGGGTTGTAGTGTATAGAACCATTCTAGGGCTGGTCCTGCGAGGCTTTTAGGAAATAGTCGCATTAAATATGTGTGCTCATGAGCAATATCCACACAAATTGTTACGAACTCTCTGATGTGGTCAAGTGGATTTGTTTTACCATTGTATTTTTTGAAGTTTGGAGTCACATAACCATGTGTAAATGGTGGCATGTACAAAGTTGTATCAAAAGGATATGGACATAAGTCATATGGAATTTGTGTCTTCTTGTCATAGGTTTTCACATTTTCCATCTATTTTTGAAGGTCATCCACTCTTGATAGCAAGGTATGTACCATGGGATCATTGGTCGCTTGAAAGCACGGTATGTTTTGATTAGGTGTCTGCTGATATTGCCAGTTGTGGGTGGGAATTTGTTGTTGAGTATGAATCTGGGACAAGTATGTGGGAATATGTGACCCAACCATGTTTTTTTGTATTTTACGTATCTGAAATACCTGACTTATTTGATTGCCAAAGTTACACATTTGTTGCGTCATTTGAGTTCCTTGTCCTTGTTGAAAGAATTGTCCATGTAGCATTTTGGTGTTTGTTCCTTGGAAGTGTCCATGTGGTATATGCATATTGTGCCCTTGTCCATGTGGGATGTTCATTTACGATGAATTGTTAAATTTGTGCTGAGGGCCTTGAATGAAAACGCGTCGTGAGTTTCATCCAAAGGGATTAGATGAGGTTCCACCGTAAGGATGTGATGAAGATGCCCCCATTGTCATAGATGAAAAGCTGAACATAGGATTTGAGAAAATGGTGCCTACTAATGTGGACGCAAAGGTGGCTCCTATCGTTTGTGAAGATGATGTGGATGTTGTAGGCATGGTCTGTGAAAAGGTAGCTCCTACCATTTGTGAAGATGACATGGACATTGTAGGCATGGTCATACTAGATGTTCCTCCAGTAGATGTTACATTGGTTGAAGATGAGGTGTTTTGATTTATGGTGCCACTAGATGTCACATTAATAGTGCTAGTGGCAACTTGCGTAGTAACGACAATGTTATTGATCAAGGTATTGTTCTTGTCATGTTGGGATGTTGTGTTTTGTGTTGTATTATTGTGAAAGACGGGTCGTATGGTATTAATGTCGAAGCCTCTTGGTAATCTTGCACCTTGGTCTAAAAGCATAGCAAGGTATCTGTCGGGATCGTTCAAGACCAATTCTTCTACAAACAAAGTGACTTCAGGATTTTGGGTTGTTGCCTCTAATTTTTCAACATAGACTTGTCCATTTTGATCTCTTTGTATGAATTGTTCAAAAAGTGGATTTTGAAAGGAAGTTGACATGTTCATGGAAGATTATGCATTCAAATTGCCAAATGGGTCATCAAAGATCCAGTCATTGGGATTGGTTTTTTTGTTGGTGTTGTTGTCAAAGTCTTGTCCAAAGTCTACCATTTGTCTTTTCTTTCTTTGAAGTCTTGTTTCCACCATCAAAGAGATTGCTCAAATGAAGATGATGAAAATGCAAATATGACGCTAGTCTATGTTTTTGTCTTTTTGTGTGATAATGGATGACAATGCAACGAGATGATAATGTGTACCTAAGGAAATGCGTAATGCCGAAAAGTGAAAGTGACGATTATGAATAGGATGACAATGATGACAAGGTGCAAAATAAGGACTAAGATGATTATGTCGACTAAAGATGCAACTAATGCAAAGTCTAGGTTCAAAATAACAACTAGGATGAATAATGTTTTTTGTATTTTTTTGGGAATAAAGTATGCAAGGTATAAACTAGAATGCAATTTGGAGAAAAGGATACCTAAACACTCTAAGCTTAGTCTTTGTTTTCGATTTTGGTTACCAAAGGACTTGTTGAAAATGACAAAGTGACAAGTTCAAGATGACAAGTGAGGTTTCCTAACTAGACTATTGAGTTAGAAATTCTCACAAAAGGGAAAATGGCTGAAAAAATGAATGATGATTAAGTCCAAGATAACCTAGTTTCGAAAGCAATGATTTTGCAAATTGTGATGAGGTTCACCTAATCCAAAGTATGCAAAGATGAAAACCTAGGGTCAAGCTAATGCTAAGATGATGATTATGAACCTAATGGATAAAGGTAAAATTTGAAAGATTAAGCCTATGATCAAATATGCGAACTAATGGGTGAAAAATGAAGATTTTGAGCAATTTGAAAGTTGTTTTCTGACATAGACCTCTTGGAAGAATTGTTTGACAGCAAGCTAACAATGTTTAGACTCAGATTCTGGTTTGCATCATGGTTTTATTTCTATCAAAAAAATGCATCATTTGAGGCAGCAAATGCGTCATAGTATGGCGGATGCGTTTCAGTTTAAGTGAATGTGGTTGCAACAGTTGTGTCACAGTTTGTTAAAATTGAGTTTTTGGATCTATTGAGAGAAAATTTGATCTGTCAAAGGTTCAATGTTTTGTCCAGAAGTGTAAATGTGGTGAACAATGTTTGAAAATCCAGCAAGGACTTGACAAGCACAATGTTTTGGTGTATGCAAACACACATGAGACAAGCACAATCCTAATAGGCCAATAGGCCAAGGGTTTGTATACTTGATATGGCCCACCGATATACCCCGGATTGGTGCTAAACACCTTTCCTTCTTGAGAGCGGATAGCTTAGAATTTTGGTGGCATTGGCTCCCCTCCACGGCTCATTAACGTCATTCATGCACACCAACTTCAGATTCTTGGGTAGTCACTTTCCAAGAACTGTTATCTCTACTCAAGGGGATCAGTAGTGAGTATCTTTAGGCATGATATTGTACCCTGCACTATACCAAGCAATGGTTGAAAATGGTTGGCCTCTAAAACAAAAAGTGTTTAGTAAGGGCATTTTGTTCGTAGGGCATGATCCATACAGCGAGAGTCCCCTTTCGGATCCATCTCGTCGGAACCATACGTGTGATTCTTGGGCTTTCCCCAAGAATCCACTTTTATATATTGGCTGAAAGTCCCTCGGGTTTAGGGTGCTTTCAGTCTGAGTTGTCCTAGGGTGAGTACTTTTTTCCCACCAGAACAGACCCAAGTTCTAGAGGCAATAATCGTTTCTCTTACACCCAGGATCGCGTGAATGCGCAAAGGGAAAGGATACTTCGATTATTGCACCAAGGTGACAAAATTTTGAAGACACTTGTAAATTTTAATTACCAAATGATAATGTGAGGAGGACACACAAGACACTTTGTTCTTTTTAAAAGTTTAACTTGAAATATGAAAAACAAAGTTCATTTTAAACTCATGCTGTGAGAATACAAGTTCTTTTTAACCATATGAGTTTTAATGCATGTTTGTGTTCATTTTAGCCCAATGATATGAAAATGCAAGTGGTAATTGTAAATTTTAGGCCCAATGAGTGATTCATGCAGATTTGTTGTTCGTTTTAACCCCCATGAATGAAATATGCAATTTGTTGTTCATTTTAAGACCAAATGAGTGACATGCAAATTGTGGTTTATTTTATTCTCATGAGTGTAAATGCAACTTGTTCATTTTAAGACCAAATGACTGGCATGCAAATTGTGGTTCATTTTATTCTCATGAGTGTAAATGCAATTTGTTGTTGAAAGCAAACAAAATTAATTATGCCTAAAGAAATGAAAAAGCTCGATTTTTGTTTCTATAGAAACAATTTTTATTTTTTTTAGACTCCCTCCAAGCTTTGCCACATGCTGAAAACAAGAGATTAGTAACTCAAAAGAAAAATTTAATGACAACAGCAAATTAAAACAGCGATAATTTTCTCAAAATTTAATGAAATTTTAAATCTTTTGAATCCATGGAAAACTGAAAATAAAACCTTCAAAACCCAGAAAGTATTTTCCAAGATTTTGCACAAAAAAAATGTTATAGGCAAAACAAAACGCGGGTTTTAAAAGCTAGATTTAAAAAACAACAAATACTAAAACAGACATAACTTTCTCAAATCTTAACGAAATTTTAAACCGTTTGAAGTTCCGAAAAGCTAAGAACAAGGCCTACAAAACCTAGGTAATCATTTTTAAAGATTTCATTTGCACATTTTTTTGTACTCAAAAGAAGATGACGGGATTTCGTATGAATTCTTGGCTATAACCTGCAAAACAACAAAAACAAACAAGAAAACAAACCGATTTATCTGCAAAATTGTAAGATTCACGTCGGGTTCACCAATATGAGATGGGGATAGAAATAAAATAGCATAAACAAAGTGACAGCCAACACTACTAAGCTATTAAACCACATACAAACAAGAGAAAATAATGAAAACATAAGGAAACTAAAACATCAAATCAAAATACTCCCCATGCTTGAACTTGAATCACTTCTCTTGCTCTCTTGTTTCTCCTTTTGAAAATATGCCCTCAGATTTGTAGTCTAACTTGTGCAAATACCTGCAAATTGTAAGTAGAAAGTTGGAGAAAAATAGTTGTTAAACTGAAAATGGAGAAGGAAGGTTGTTTTTATAGACAACCTTTCGAATGGACAGCTAAGATTAATCTTCTAGAAAAATTTCAAGATCAATGGATGGGAATGCATGAGAGGGATGTTATGAAATAGATGATTGAGATTAAGTCTCAAAAAAGATGCCAAGATCAATGGTCCAGAATTAATGCACCAAAAATATGCATGTGGAAAAGCTATGATGTCGATGACTATAACGTCTACAGCTATGACACACAAATACAGAGGCATGCAGGCTATGACAAAATGAATGTTATGACAGAGAGATTATGACAAAGCATCTTTGACCAGGTGGAGGTGCATAAATAATTTATTTTAAATTATTTATTCAAAATGGAGGAAAATGACAAGTGTCAAATAAATAATTTATCCAAATTATTTATTTAGAGAAAATGACAAAATGAGCATTTAATTAAATTTATCAATTTAATTAAATGGAGAGATAATTAGACCTTAAATAATTAATTTAGATTAATTATTTAATAGGGAGGTGGCATGGGATAGTTAAATAATTTTGTAATTATTTAACTATAGAAGAATTAAAGGACCATGAATAGATAGATAATTGATGGTAATTATTTAACTATAAATGAAAGGTGACAAAATAATTAAATAAATAATAATTTATTTAACTATTAAAGAAGATGGAGAAATTAGTGACGCAATTAGTTTATTTAATTGATCAGCATAGAATAAATATTAGAAAGTGAATTAATTAAATAATTATTAAAAACTATTTAATTAATAGAGGAATATGATCAAACATAATTGAATAACTAAAATTATTCAAATATCAAAGGACAAGGATAAAGAAAAATGACACTCATAGGCTTGGGACATTTTTCATTGTCTACACTGGTCATCATTTATTTTATGCTTGCCTCTCCTCCTAGCACCCATCAACAGAACTAACACTAGAAGGAGGGCATGGCTGAGCTCAAGGCTACAAAGTTGGAAGTTGAATGCACCTTCAAGAAAAATATAAGATAGATAGATCTCATTATATGCTGAAATTTTAAAAATCAAAAATTTGAAGACAAACAAGAGTTGAAGTGAGATGGAGCAGCATTTGCAAATCAACATCACTCAGTTGCAAGATCTAAATAGGAGATTTAGGAATCCATTGCAACACTTTGAATTGGCAGACAAATGTAGGATTCGTGACACTTGCAGACATAATGAAATGGAATGCTTGACTTTATGGGTAGAATTGAAATGGTTTTGCAAGGAGAAATCCCCTTTTGGAAAATATACCTGTCACGTCTCAACCCTGATGCAGGTTACTTTTGATTTTGTGTGGATTTGTTACATGATTTGATGTGTGGGGTAGAATAATAATTAATATGATGGTGTTTTGGTGTGGAGATAAATGAAAATGTTTATTTAAATTATGAAATGTATAATAGTATTGAATGTGTTTTACTTTGAAAATGAAACAAAATAGAGTAGAAATATTTTAATTTATGTAATATATTGTTTGATTTATATCTTTATGTGATACTAATTCAATTATTATTGCGTTTCTGAATGCACTTGAGGTGCAGGAGGTTGAAGACCAAGGGTGTGATTAAGGAGAGGAGGTTAGCTTCTTGATAGGAAAAAACGGGATGTTCTCTCGATCACACACACGAGCACTTAGATTCATATAGATTGCATTTAGGAATGTCTAATTTTAGTGTGTTTGTTTTGAATTATTTGCAAATCAAATAACAATTAGTAAATTAAATAAATGATGAAATGAAAGCATGATAAAGTAAAGGAATTAATTTTAATTATAATTTAACTTGGGTTTTAAATGATTATCATAATATAAATTTAAGTGAGAATCCTACTTTCTTTAACTTGTGTTTTTGTGATAATAAAATTAATTAATAATTAATTGACATTTATTTAAATGTTAGATAAATAACTATTTTTAATTAATTGATATTTATTCAAATGTTAGATAAATACTTATTTTGAACTTAGTCTTGGGTGAGTATTTTCAAAAGGTTTTCCTTTGTGCAATGGTAATTGTGGATTATTTTTACATATCTCTTATTTATGAATATGGAATGTAAAAAAAAAAGTTATATTTTATTTTTATTTTTAAATTCCATTTTCAAGATTACGGTAGGAAATGGAAAGGTAAAACATTATTAAAAAGGGAAAAGAGTTCCCAAGAAAACAACCATTCTTGAAATCATTCTTGAAATTAAGCTCTGCAAAATTTTGCTTTAATGGTTGCCAAGGAAATGTTGAATCCTTCAAAATAGTGAGTTTGAGAATTATTCTTTAGGAGATAGTAGGAAATTAAAGAGTTGGTAAAGTAACTAGAAATGAGGAAAGAAGAAGAAGCTTTCTTAGAAAAACCATATTGAAAAGGGACAAAGAGAAGAAGTTGTTTGAAGAGCATCTCCAGCTGGAAGCAAAACATTCAGGTTTTCCATTCTTTTTCCATAAATCTTGTTTGAAATATGAAATTACCACTGAATAATTTGAATGCCAAGTGTTTGAATTGTAGCAAAATTGTGAGGAGTGAGAAAATCTTCTATTCTTTTGTGTGCATTGAAAGAAATTGCTTAATTTTTTTCCCCTTTCAGATTGGGGCTTTTCTCCTTTGCAAACTGTGGTTTATAATTTTGTCTCATTGCTAATTTTTTTCACAAAAATTCTGAAAATATATATATATAAACACACATAATTTCTCTGTTCATATATATATATATATATTTATAATATATTTATTACACACAATGTTTAAGCTTTGGATCAGTCGATTGTGAAAGTCATTGAAATTTTTATCTTTTAAAGACAAGTTTTAATGAAATGGGGATTAACCCATGCCCCCTCCCATAGAGGAAGGGGTTGCATTGTGGAGGGACAACGCCCTCCACAGGCCGCATTGTTTGAAATGAAATTAAGAACATATTTATATATATATATATACACACACACTTACAGACTTATGTATATAATTTTTTGTATTCTTCAGAAAGCATCACTCTCTATCATTGATATTATACTGAAATCATAGCACTGAGAAAATTTTCACAGCATTATGGTATATGCATTTTGTAAATCTATTTGAATTCCTTTTGATATATGAATAAACACACACACACACACACACACACACACACACACACACACACACACACACACACACACACACACACACACACACACATATATACACACACAGATATATATATATACACTGACATAGATATCATTGTTTTCTACATTAAACTTTACCTTCTGACAATGGTAACATAAAGAAAGAAAAAAACACAGCATTGTATACAAGCTCAATATGTATATTCAGTTATAAGTCTACTATGTACTTATATATATATACATACACAAAAAATATATATACAAATTTGTACAGTGAATTTTTAAATCCAAAAGTTAAGATTTAGAAAAGATGTAGAATAAATTCGCATAGATAACTCTGTCTACAGTAGCAAACTTGTATTTGTATACAAATCTGGTTATCTACATTATTTTTCTTTTCTAAAACTGTTTATATTTTTTAATATTGATGCATTGTGTGAATCACCATATATCATATCATAACTTAGTCAAATATACATAAGGCTATATTAAGAGCTGAAAAGGAATCTTTTTAGCAAATGTATTCTATAGAAAATGCATTTAAACTAGTGAATTTTCTAAAAAGAGTACTTTCCTTTCTTATCTGAAACTATCAAAATTACTTACTTTGACCAAACTATTTTAGAAAATAGAACTAGGACTAATTTTTAAATTGCATTGTAACACTCATTCGACAAGAAACCTCTCATACTGAGTGTATGTATAAAAATATATTTTGATAATCTTTGTGTGAACATTGGAAAATGATGGAATTTCTTTGGAATTAGAAACATATAAAGTTGAATGAGAACTTAGATGAAAATTGTATTAATTACTGTATTTTGAGAAAATTCCGAGACAGGATGCCGAAGGTGGACTCACAGAGACGGTAGTTTTACCTTTTCTAAAACTATCATTTGTTTTATTTATGCTTGGCCAAGTACATGCACCATTGAAATAGATGGAATTAAAAGCCTAGAACTAAATGAATATAGGTCCCTGCCACCTCTTGTTTGTAAGAAATATGTGATTCTCATGTTAGGAATGCATATAGGCATCAAGCTTGCATCAAGAGTTCCCTCCTACGTTGTTGTTTTAGGTTGCTAGGCTCCTCATGCAGGGCTGGGGATTTCTTCGAGTTAGGGAGAAACTTAGGGAAGTCTTGTACTTCGTGGTTGGGCGGAAAAAGGCGCCTTAATCACACTCTTGGCCCCAGCTTGCAAGAAGACCAGTGGTGTCACGACAGTTGAGGTTCAGAGGTTTATATGCTATAAATTTATTCATGTAATATTGTGGATGGCTTGTAAAGCCCACTTGTAAATGTAACTCTATTTGAAATTCAGTATTGTAACATTGAAATAGATGTATTGGAATGAAAGTTTTGATGTAACATTGAAATAGATGTATTGATTGAAATTTAATGATGTAATTGAAACTTGAATGAATTTATGGAAACTCATTGATATGAAAATGGCATTTACATATGTATCATTGCAATGATCTTTGTTGTTCATGTAATTTACTTCTTTTGCATACATGGAATGAAATTTATTACTGAATTTTCCTTTTGAGCATTTATGGAAATATTTTGATCTATGCATCATTTTCTTTTAATATACTTGGAATGTAATAAGTTTAGGAAAATTATGTGGTTTAATAAACATCATCTCTCGAGCATTACAATGCCAACCCTTAGCTCATGCAGACCTAGAAGAAGAATTTGTTAACATGGAAGCCAAATCTTTCAAGGAGTTGATCCAGGAACACTTGGGCAGTAAGGGTGGACTAAGACAAGAAGAAATATTGATGTCTGGGTGATGCAGGGTCCATAATGCACCCCATTTTGAATTTACTTTCCCTTCATGTGCAGACATCATTGCCCAATCTAGGAGTTGTTTGAACAAGATAGAGCAGCCCACTCTAAATCAACATAAGTCATCCACTAAGGTAGGAGAGCAGTCAACATTTGGAGGACAACACAATGAAGTTGAACCAAGAAATTCTATAGACGTAAGTGTTGGGTCAGCCTACACAAAGGTTGAGAATCAAAAGGAAGGAGCTAAACTCCTTGGAACAGTAGGGAGCCCTAATGAAAATTCAGCTGGAAAGGGATTAGAGGACCTTTTCTCCATAGGTGAAGAGAAATCATTCACTCAAGAAGAAGAACCATTGGTATTTGAAGATGAATCAGAAAAATTTGCAATAGTATATGCTGAGACAACCAACACAAATGTTGAAGAACATAAAGAAGAGGTTGAAAGCCTTGGGGCAGTAAAAACTATTGACAAAAACTCAAGTGAGAGGGGATTAGAAGACCTTTCCTCAATGAATGAAGATGATCATACATCTGAAAAAGATCTAGAAGAGTGGGAATAGCCACAGGCTGAGGCTATCCACTATCACACTTCCTTCCTAGTTGATGATGAAGATCCAATGGTGGAAAGGTAGATGAACTCATTTCAAGACTCACAAGGGATTGGTCAGAGTTAATATACCAAGTAGATTTGGAGGTGTTATTGTTGTCAGGTTGTTGTAAGCTCCATGATTCAGCGCATTCAAAGTTCACATGTGGGCTATGTCAAGAGGCCATCAAGCAAGTTAAAGAGCAAGTGGAGCAACCAAGTGCACCGCTTCCTGCAGTTGTTTCAAGGATTGAGCTAGAAGTCCAAGAGCCAGAACCAAATGACAACTTAGCTGAAATAATTCCTCAAGGAGGTGTTGGGACAGTGACAAAGGAAGAATGATATAGTCCTGAACATCCGAACGATGAAGCGGATCAAATGAGAGAGTTTTCCATTGATCATCAAGAGTCCTCCCCTCTTGTAGAGAATTTATACACGATTGATGATTGACTTTATGGGGAATCCTTGGAGGAAAATCACATAATAAATTTTGGTCCCCTTGAGGAGGTGTCATCAATTGATGACTTCTCTCCGTTAGGAGCCATACTGCTAAGGTATGGCAACACTAAGGAAGAATACATTTCAGAGGTTGGTAGTGACAAAGACATATCACTCGAGCCTCTAGACAGTGAAACATTAGAGCTCTCAGATTGGGAAAGGGGCTCCACTTCCATCTACAACAATGATAAACAAGAGGAAACGATTGGGCATCCTGATGAGCCACATGAACTGCAAAGAGGAGAAGACCAAGGCAAGGATTTCTTGGGGGATGCCCACAAAGATAATATACCTTGCCAACTACGGGCTGTAACTAGGATTCTTTCCTCCTTGTTTATTATTGATCCTCCTACACACTCTAAGAGCTACAACAGGACAGATTCGTCCATGTCATTTTTTTATAACATGAAGCATAAACAAATTGATATCAACACTAGGGGAATGAGATGTGACAGCATGCTGCCTTTTGAGGACAACAATCAAGTGGGGCCATGGACTACAAAGGATTGATGAGATGAAGTGTAGCTCCTCGAAGGATAGTCGATAGAGGCTATAGGTCCCATTGGTAGCTTGGAAGAGGTGTTTGTTGTCTCATTCTCCCAGCCTTATGCAAGCCCAAGATCAGGTACAAGGTTCCTTGCATTTGAAAAAATTTCTTCACAATGTGTACTACCTAATCAATTTGATTGTGATCTACAGATGTGTAATGCAAGAGCGATTATGCACCATCCATTGCATCCACCCAAGGCTACTAAATAAATGATTGATGATGCAGTGCTCGCTCTCAACTGTTAAACATTGTCATCTTTGCATGGCGACATCTAGGTTCTATCTTTCCTTGCTCCTATAAATACTCACAGCTACATTTATCATTTTGATTATGGGAACAAGGGGAGATAGACTTGTTTATGGATTGACCATGGATTTAATGAATCACCTCAACTGTTGATTCTTCCTAAATGTGTTATTGAATTTGAAGGTTGTAACATTGAACTTCATTTTTCTAAATATAAGGATGAGTTTGCATGGCTTAGAACTGTAATGATTTTCCTTCTGCTTGCACATGCATTATGAAATCCAACAGGCATAAACATCAGTTTACCTTTCCTGAGCATGGTTTATTGTAAATATCTTCATACATAGTTCATTTTTGGTAGTATAGGTTTTGTGTACATATCTCACTTCTGTGTATATAGTCTCGCTTTCCTTCTTTCGTTAGGTTAGTTCGTTTGTTGTAGATTATTTTGCTTTAGAGTAGTTCCCTTACCGTTTGCTTTCGCTTTCCTACTTTGGTTAGTATAGGTGTTTTCTTTATGTTTGCTTTCCATTTTCTTTCACTTTGCTTATGCTTTGGTGCTTTGCTCAGGGTCCCCTTGTCTTCTACCAGACAGGTTTGCATACACAACAACCATTTTATTGCCTGGGGTTATTCTAAGTATTTCTTCGAGAAACTTCAATTAAGTTTTCAAAGTAGATGGTGAAGATCTTTTGTTAGTGTCAAGTGACCTGGATGCTTGATTCAAAGTGGATAAGTCGTTAATCTCATCTTTTCCTAATGTATTTTGAAATCTTGTCTCTCACACACTTTAAAGAATATGAAGGTTGTTGTAGTTCCTTTTGTGAAGTTGGGTTAAGTGGAAAATCTAAAATTCTACTTCAGCGCCACTGTCATTCTCAACCCTAAGTACAAGCTTCACTGCTTGTAGGTTGAATTCAAAAAATAAAGGAGAGAAAAGAAAAATCAAAATGAAATGAAAAAAAGGAAAAGGAAAAGTAAATAATGAAAATCAAAAGAAATAAATTCAACTTTCAGGAGGATACAAACAATTATACCGAGGCTATGGACATCTAGCCGGTAGTAGAGCAATGTTTTGGAGAATCACAGCGACAACCTTGTCAGGGCTATGGACACCTAACTAGCAGCAAGGAAATGTCTCAAATGATTTCAGAGTTAGAATCAATCACGTAGCTTAACTTGACAGAGCTTGGGTTCCTCTAGTGACTTAAGGATGGGAATTAATGCATCTGCAAACACTTAGATTTTTTAATATACAGATGGTTAGGTTGACTAGTGGTTTTGATCCTTTGGTCAAGTTTTTAGTTTATTTGTTCTGGTATGAAGATTAGAACTAGAGATTTTGGGTTCATGATTCCATTTTGTCATCAAAATGCTCTGGAGCATTTCCCAAGCAATTCATCATTTTTTGTGCATGTTTTACACACACGCCCTGCTAAAGGTAGGGACCCCCCTTTCTTTTTTCTCCCGACAGATCATTTTTGCTCCCAATGGGTTGTTTTGTTCCTACCTCATTTTGCATGCCCCTATTCTTGAGTCCAAGTTGGTCACATGCCTTGAAACAATCAAATTCCCCTTGACCAGATTCACCTATTTGAATTTTGCTATCTTTTCCCTTTGCGGAAGTGTAGCTATGGGTTTCCCTTAGCTTCTTTCCCTAGCATCCATCAAGCTTGGCGGACCCGCATTTGTGGGCCTCCATTTGCAAAGTGACATCATCGCTTTGTTGCTAAGTAGCAACCAAACCTTAACATCCACCCGCATGTCAGGTTTCGCATCCGACTTCTCCGTCCAAGCCACAACCAAATGACTATCACCCTTGATGGACCTGCATTTGTCAGTCTCCCTTTGTGAGCTGACGTACCCATTTCACTGTAGTCTCCACTGGTGGTTTCCTGGCAACAAACCCTCTAACTGTCTTGCCTAAATTCCCCGCATTTCAAGATTGAAAAGTTTAGTGATTGTGATGTTTTTTATGCTTTTTCCCTCTATTATTAATGCATGTGTGGGGGCCACCATTCTTCATGCCGACCAGAAGGTGTCGTTTCATGATATTTATGCAAAACCCCACTTTGCACCTATGCCCCTCAAAAAACTCCAAATTATGTAAAAATATTAAAGATCTCGCAAGTTTGTGGGCACGTTAATGAAAAATAAAATACTTACACAATTGTGAGTTTCGGCATTGCGAGGATCGCCCTTGTGGGGGTCACCGCACGAACTTCTATCCTTGCACTATTGTTTCCTTTTGGAATTTCCATCACTGTTGCCCGCTCTCTTTGTTCTGCATATTACTTCACGGGTTTTGGCTCGATGGAATCCATTTTCTTCTTAGTTGTTCCCAAAACGGCAACTCTGAATGACATTCCATGCAAGCGGCACTTGCCACCAGGCCTCTTGAGCTTCATCTTCTGCACCCTCATATGCCTTGCGGGGTTTACAATGTGGGAGGTCATGCTCTCTTCACCGCTTAAACAGTTTTTGGGCATTTGGCGCCATCCCTTAAAATATCCCCAACAGTGTATCATTTAGAGTAGGCTTTGAAGGTCGAACAGTGAAATGTAACTTCTTAAGGTATTCCATTATGACTGATGATCATACATATCATAGAGGGATTAGGCATGAAGGGGACCCATCATTGATACAGGGGAAATCGGGGTAAGAGCAAGTGTTTTTTTGCAAGCAAATGGAAACATTTAGGTTGATTTCTCGAAGAGTGAGTTTGGATCTGGCTGGCAAGATGAGGGGATGTGATTCTTGCAGGACCTGTAGCCTTTGAGGTAGTAGCATTTCCACTAGGTATTCCCATAATTCCTTTCCCATGTACCTTACCCACGTCAGATCCCTTCATTTCATTTTAGCCTTCAAGGCCCCAAGATCTTTAATGTTCACACCACGAATATGGTGTGGTCTTAGCCTAGCACGTCAGGAGTCAAATGAGGGAGTCATTCATGTACTCTTGAGGTTCTCATAGCAGCTCTGTAAGGAAATGGATCTTATACATAATGTTTCATGGTGGAAATCATAGGAGTTACTAACGAATACATTGTGGGCATAATTTTGATGATACCAAAGCCACGCGGGTTGTGAGGTGTTTAACATTTAGGGTTTAGGGTTTAGGGTTTAGGGTAAAACCCTTCTTTGCACCTATGCCCCTCATAAAACTCCAAATTGTGTAAAAATATTAAAGATCTTGCAATTTTGTAGGCACGTTAATGAAACAAAAAATACTTTAGGCAATTATGAGTTTGAGCCTTGTGGGGATCGCCCTTACGAGGTCGTCGTGTGGACTTATGTCCCTACACTTTCATTTCCTTTCAAAATTTCCATCACCAATGCTCGTTCTTTGTGTTCTGCATATTACTTTGCAGGTTTTGGCTATACGAAAGTCATTGTCTGTTTGGTCATTCCCAAAATGACAACTCTGAATGGTGTTCTGCACAAATGGCGCTTGCCACTTGACCTCCCAAGCTTCGTCTTCTACACCCTCATATGCCTTACAGGATTTACAGTGTAGGAGGTCATGCTCTCTTCACCACTTAAACAGTTTTTCAGCATTTGGCATCATCCATTAAAATATCCCCAACAGTGTATCGTTTAGAGAAGGCTCTAAAGGTCGAACAATGCAATGTAACTACTTAATTTATTCCATTATGACCGATGCTCATACATATAATAGAGGGATTAGGCATGAAGGGGCCCAATCATTGACATGGGAGAAATCAGGGTAAGAGAAAGTGTGTTTATGCAAGCAAATGGAGATGTTTAGGTTGATTTCTCGAAGAGTGAGTTCGGCTATGGCTGGCGAGATGAGGAGATGTGATTCTTGCAGGACCCATAGCCTTCAAGGAAGTAGCATTTCCACTAGGGATTCCCATAGTGCCTTTCCCATGTACCTTACCCACATTGGATCCCTTCATTTTATTTTATCCTTCAAGGCCCCAAGATCTTTAATGCCTGCACCATGAATACAGTGTGGTCTTAGCCTATCATGTCAGGGAGGCAAATGAGGGAGGTCGTTCATGTACTATAGAGGTTCCCATAGTAGCTTTGTAAGGAAATGGATCTTATACACAATGTTTCATGGCATAAATCATAGGATTTACTAATGAATACATTGTGGGTGTAATTTTGATGATACCAAAGTCCTGCAGGATGTGAGGTGTTGAATGCTCAAGGAATTATGCAGCGTTATTAGAAACTGCAAGAAACATTTGGAACTTGGCAGTTGTACTTGCAGAAGGCATTCGACTAACATGGGGATGTAGAACAAAGGAATTTTTTGAATCTTAAAATATCATTCCTCTGGTCAAAATATCAAAAACGCCATAGCTTATGAGGGCCGATAAAGTAAAATGTTGGATCATTCTATGAGCACGCTTGAATGTTGCCACCTCTTTACCTAATGATCATGACGACCTTCATTAAATGATCAACTTTAGCAAGGAGCTTAGGAAAGTAAATTTGATACTATAGGGAAGTCAACAATTGAGTTTGTTTTCTCGATTAAGAAATATGAAGTAATTATTGAGCTGGACATTGCTTATGCACTAGGTACGGGAGGTCTTGTTCTAGCAATCGTTTACTTAATTTCATCCTCTTTTGAGGAAAATATCAACCAGCTCCACACACTTCATTTTCTACCCCACTCTTTGTGGACCATCATTAAGCAGAGGACGTTGTTTGCTTAGCTGCTTTAAAATGGAATCTATCGACAGCTTGCCTGCACTATTTCTCTGCACAACATCTCATGCGAGCTCCACATTACACACTCCCGTGTGCCCTTCTCCATTGCAGGATCCGCATTACACATTACCATCAGTGGTTCATCATTATTTTATGGAAACCACATGTAGCATACCCGTAGGCTTCCTCCACACAGTGCAGTGATGCCTTGCTCCCACAATAGGAATAGCCATTTAATAAACATTGATTAATAGATTACCATGGGAATCCATCCGGTATTTTTTATTCACAACAGGGTTGCAAGCATGTTTCTTCGTGGCTCCATCGTTAGCACCTTCCACCAATGCTCTTTTGAAGGTTTGTTTTAGTTATTATGAAGGTTTGGAAGTGGTGGGAAAACATCTCACTTACCAGAGTCTAGGGGGATCTCCCGATGGCCATCAAGCTCCTTATGCCTGCAAGCTCCATCACAGAAGGCTCCCTCAATGGAAGAATCTTTATTATCATTAGAAAATACTTAACTCCTTCGAAAATCCCTTGTGACCAATTCGGTCACTATATGGTTATTTTATCAATCGTTGTGAGGTGACTATAAAATTGGATATGTCACTAAAGGGGAAGCATAGAACATTAGATGATGATCAAAACATGCTTAACATCTCTAATCGATGCAGGGAGTTGCAAGTACAATACGATCTCTTAGATGGGAATTCTAAAATGCCTACGAAAACAATCGTGAGTTGAAAGCTTGCCATGGGGAGAGGCTGAGGTCATTGGATAACAAGTATAATTTTTTTATACGGTTTGAGTGAGACTTTTATCTCCTTCAAGTGCCAAAATCTGAGGATTATGAAGGTGTGGATAGGAAAATATTTCTTATTATGTTGTCTAAGTGGGAGGAAGATCATGGTCGGGGCAATGACTGTTGGGTGATAGCGGCACCATAGTTGAATCCCACAGTAATAAACGTATAGGCTAAGGAGTGTTTCAAATGGAAAAGTCACAAGTATTAATCAGGAGGATTGTCGGCTTTCGATAACAGTTGATTTTATTCACCCCTATCAAAAATAAGTATTCTTTTGAGCATCACGGGAGTAAGACATAGGCAAAATATTTGAGGATGCAGTGAAACCCTGTTGAGGGGTAGGTGTGATTGCTTAAAAGAGGTCAATAGTGGGCTTTATTGGGGTGAAAGATTGTAGCAGATAGTGCAATGGTGCCGGGAGGAATTTTTGTTGAAGAAGTCATTGCTTTGCAAAGATTACATGTGGACATTTCACATGCGAGTGCCTTCCTCCATCGTGTCATTATTACCACTTATAGGTAGTAGAATTCCACATTTCATCTCCCACAAGGCGCAACTATCATACAAGTTTGCACTCCCTGCAAATGTTACGACTAAGTTGGGTGTCATTTTTTTCTGGAGAGTGATAGTGTCACCATGAAGCCTGCAACCCCCCTTTTACCATTGTATCAAGGTCGGTGACTGAGGAACTCTCCTAGCAAGCATTCACATCATACTACGAAGGCTTGGGCCAATGGTGATATTTAAATGTTCAAACAGCTGGGATTTAATATGTAAGTTGAGTCTTGGGCGATTCATTTGGGTTTGAGGGAAGTCATTGTCACATTGATACGAAATCCTTGGTTACGAGGGACATGCACTTCTATACCGTTCTTCCGGCATCCTCGCCTTGATTGCCACCCTCATTTCTCCATCTGCACACTACTATTGTGCAATCTATGGTGCGAGTTCCACCCTCCCTAGTGTCGCATTCCTCCAAGCCATTGATAATAGAATCGCTAGCGGTGGACCCACACCATATCCCTGCATTCACTATTGTCTCCACCCTAGAATGAAATCGCGCATACACTGGGATTGGGAGTGCATTTTAGGGAATTTAAATCTTCCAATCGACCAAATGTGGGATTGGATCTAAGTAAAAAAATAACCATAGCTAATAACGTTAACCCTCTCATGGTAGTAAATGTGTGAAATATGATGCCACTTAGGACGAGAATGATCATCATGACAAATAAATTAAGCAGGGAATTCATTGGGATAATGCTACAAAGGGGATTTAAACGTTCTTGCAAGGGGGGATTCAAATGAAACCAAAATGTTCATCATGCCCAGGTGGTGGGGAGATGCTCTAATATTCCACGCTTTGAGATATAAAATGCACCCTAAAGTAATTTGAAGCTCCCTTGTAGTTAGATTTGGACCTTGCAGATAAAAGGAGGGACTATTATTATTATCAACAACATTGTTATTATTTTTCATTATTTGCTTATGGGTTGCATTATGGGGATGATTTAATTGTTTATGGATGTTGCTTGCAGGTGTAATATTGTAGAGGAATTTTAAGGAAAAGGTCAGTGTTCAAGATGTACTGTATCAGGTTGCAAACAGGAAACCAATTGGCATATGAATGTGTGCATGCCAAGAAGTCAATGCCATTAATCAAAAAAGGTGCTTTCAATCAGGATAGGATAAGAAGTTATCTTCTCTTCCTCCAGATGATCATGATTGTAAAATACATCCACTTGAATCAGGAATAATAATTTGCGAAGAGGATTCAATTGATCAGATGAAGGGATGCATACTAACGAAGGCCTAACTATGAGGTTGTGTCAGGCCTACACAATTAGATGTTTATGAATCTATGAATGTGCTCCAAATCATGCAACAGATGAAGGAAGTTCCTTCCAACAAGAAGAATTTGGAGAAGCGAGAGGGAGTTGTTTTATCTTCCACCAAATAATTATAATCGTTAAGGAGTTGTCCACCCAAATCAAGAGTAACACATCTACTTCTCAGTAACGAGACCCGCTCAATTGGCTAAAAGGATGTTGTGAATATATCAAACAAAAAGCAACTTTTAGAAGCTTTCAGTCACAGTAGAAGACAACTAGAAGACAGAATAGCTACAGTAACTAAAAGACAAAATAGGCTACAAAACAAAATAGAGAAGAGGACAAAACAACCTATTTTAAATTATGATATATTGGGGGTACGTGAAACCCTAAGCTGTAACAAATCTGGGCCATTCATTGTAAATGAATCCTAGCCATTCATTTGGGCTTTAGAAAACTATAAATAGGCGCTTGCTCCTAATTTGTAAAGAGGTGGTGAATTGTTGTAAGAGTCATTTTGCAGCAATAGAAGGAAGCATTGTAGTATTTTGGATGTTTTCTTTGAGCTTGCTCATTTTGCATGCATGATTCAACTTCCATGTTAGTGTTAGTTTTAGTTTCTTTAATGACTTTAATGGTGGTTGTTGTTATAGTGATGGACTTTTAGCCCATACTTTTGGCATTTTTTGATGACAAATTGTTGTGTAAAGTTAGCTTGGGTTTATTTATTTCATTGTTGCAACTTAGTTCAATTGTATATTCATGAGGTGAATGCACAATCTGGAAATCAACAGACCTTAGAAGATCGCACTAGTTTTGTGTAGCTGTAGGTTCTCTTGGTCAAGCAAAACTCTTTTTTATGGGAGTTTGTCTACTGTAGCATCCTCCATTGTTATTGTTCATTCATATCTTAGAATTAGAATAGCTTTCTAAACCCTTTCCCTTTTGCTATTTTTTTGGATATTTGTTAGAGTAGGATTCCAAGCACCATCACAACTTCAAACTTGGTGATTGAAGTGAGTTTCAGCTTGCTATTTTGTGTAGATAGCCACTGGTCATTCATCTTCAGCACTTTGAAACTCTATTTGCAGACCCAACTTCCCATGCTTTGTAAACCATAAAGGCCACCCTGTGATTACTAGCAAATCACATCAACCAATTGAACTATTCCAAGCATTGCATGACCTGACATTGGTGAGACCTTGGGGTGATTGTCTACAACTTAGTTGTATATTTTTACCTTTCAAGAAAGGCATTTCACTTGTGCATTGTCTATGTTGAGAAGTCCAAAAACACCCATCAATAGGTTGGGTTCGACTGGGTCGATAGACTGGATTGAATAGTTGATAGGATTAGGTGATTAATTGGATCAGATTGATGAGATTGACTCTTAACCAAGTTCAGGGGTTTAACTAGATGACGCATGAGAATGATGATTGGATTGTATTACAAAAAGGATGATTATAGCACTGAATCTACCTCAAGATGGAAGTAGATTGATTGGGCCATGGATGATTACTGACTCAGGATGGATAACAATCCTAAGTAAGCATGATTAATGGCGACCAGGATCAAACACCTAAGTCAACTTGGATAAAAGCCCCTAAAATGAAGCTTAAGAGATTCAAATGGATGAACCGATGGATATGCAATCTAGGGATTTCCTACGATGAACCTATATGATTTGATTGAGGATGCAACAACTTTTTTAAAAATGCAGATGGACTAAAATGATGATTACGGGCAGATGAATGATGATAAAAAAAACTTTTCTCATTGGAATGGACTCAGAAAACAACAGGCTTTCAGTGGTCCAAAGGATTAACTCTTGAGAGTTTTTTTATGAGAAGCGCATTTGCCTCTTTGTCACAGCAGTTTGCCCCTCTAGGTGACTGGATCGCCTAAGGGTCAACAAATTTCCCTCTGTGTTTGACAAGATCACCTCTTTCTAGGAATTAGGATCGCCTATGTCTTTGGATGCCAAAAGAAACAAGCAGACACAACACGCAATATCGCCTATCTATGGATTAGGATCGCCTCTTTCTTGAGATGTACGAACGGTAACGGAAATGCCTATAATGGGATTGCCCATGGGACAAGCAAAACTGCCTATGTCTTGGACTGTACGGATAGAGAAAGTATGAATGGAAACAGGTTCACCCTTGCGGATAGCAGGTTTTCCTATTCTAGGGGACAATCGGACAGGGAAGATGCATACAAGACACGGATTCACCTAAAAGGTTGACAAGATCACCTGTTTTAAAGAAACAGGCAGACTCAAATGACATGGATCGGACAGACTCACCTCAAAGGTTGATAGGACCGCCTGTTCTCAGGGAATAGGCAGACTTGGATGACACAGACTAGACACAGACTCACCTAAGGATAGGGTAAGATTTCCTATTCAAGGAACAGGTGAACATGAGGTCACCTAACTAAGGGACCCATAAGCAAATTTTCCCTGACAAGGACGAGTTTTCCTGAAGGATGACCTAGACTAGACTCAAGATGTAGAATCACCTCTTTCGAGGTAGGATCACCTGTCCACAACGCAAGTTCACCCTTGTGAGAAGAAAACTCGCCACTGAGGGTAGGGACAAACTATGGCAAAGGAAAAAAACATGGAAAACAATAGGCAGAAGGGATATACTGACTTAGACTGACGACAAGCACTGGTATTGTTACCCATTTTTGTTACTAGCTCAAGTAGGTTGAGCTTAAGTGATTACAAATGAAAAGACAGGTACATTATTCTACTATATTACATTTAATGTGCATAAAGAAATTAGAAGACTATTCTACCATATTACAATATGCAAATGTATATAACATAGGAGAAGATTGCACAAATTTTTTCAAAGAAAACATAGTCTTTATTGATAATATAAATGTGTATTGTCTCACATAAGCCGTGAGACTAGATTTTTTAATATACATGAATGAAAAGAGTATACATTTATAGATATCAGAATAAAATCATGCACATATAGGAAAGAAGACCAGTCATTTCTTGAACAACGGGTTCTAGTTGAGTTGTCTTGCATTGTCTTCAGTCTTATGCTTATCCTGCTTCCAGTTTTTGCTTCCTTGTTGTTCCTAGTTGCCTGCATTTGTGAGAAAGAATGTTGTTAGAGCAATGAAAGGTCTACAGTGACTATATGTACATACCTCTATAAACATATAAATTGATTGAACATGTGCATTAAAATAAATAGCTTACTACTGATATCCAAGAAAACAAGGAGTATTATCAAGCACATATGTCATCTGCACACATATTTTTCTAACATGTTTGCTTCATGTGCAGGTATAGGAAAAGTAATGTTGTTTTTTTTATTTGATTACAACATGTGGGGTAAAATGTGGCTCCCACAAGGGTTGAGCCCGGCATGCACCCTTTGTCTCTCAGAGGGGTATGAGTATAAGTCCATAAATAAAAAATTGCAAGTAGCTAGTGGCAGTCTTATGTGATGGTTATATTAAAAGGTACCTGTCATCCATGGCAATGAGTTGATAAGAATTTATATTAAATGAAGGGGCTTTCAGTAAAAGCTTGATGCCAAAACCACAGATATATTGTAAGGTCAAGCATGTGAAGCCAAATATCAATACAAAGCCTAGGTGCCAATATTAGCTCATTGTCATGAAGGAGGAGTACTTATTCAATGGAACCATAGTATGAGAAGGACAATCATAAATATTATAAGCCATGTATTATGTGTAATGACAATGGAAAGTAAATAGAGAAGTCATCATTGAGCAATTGATGTTTTGAAAGGGGTAGCCATCATCCAAATCTTAGTCCACATGGCATGAAATTATTGATATAAAGAGATTGCATGGCATTTCAAGAGTCCTTATGTGGAGAAAAATAGGTGTGAGTAGTTTTTAAGTATTCTAAATAAGATGGAGAAACTCGTATCATTGGTCTACCATAAAAGGCAACAATGCCACAGAGAGAAATCTCATTGGTGATAATTCAAGAAGTCATATGGCAGAATTTAGACCAAACACAGGGCTACTGGTAGAGAGACAAGCAATAATCAATGGTTCTGAAATTGCAACCATGCTAAAACAATCAATTAGTCTAATCTTTCAACAAACAAGATGTAGTTCCTTGAGTGCATACAAGATGCAACTGAGGCTTGCTATGTCTTTAGTCATGAGATTTGGAGGGATCAGAGAAGACAGAGCAGTAAATGATGATAAAAGACATTATCAAGAATGCAGGAAAGTCTCAGCCCTCAAGCATCAGAGGACATAAGGAAATGACTTCTCAACAAGTCTCAGGTGGAGCAAAGACCAAGCATATGGAAGGAAAATCATGCAGACCTATGAGAAATTAAATTTAAGGCATGACAGTCAACATGAGGAGAGGAGTTTCCTGCTAGATTGCTTGATGATGTTGATAGTCTCTTCATTCAGCTTGAAGGCATTCTTGTCATTTTGAGATTGTGAATGGATTCATACTGGAACCTTGAACCAGTTATAGGAAACAACCTTAGCTAATGGTTAAAGGACAATCATAAATGCAGATTAAGGACAGTCTCTTCTTAAGGGTAACCTGAGAATAGAACAGGATAATTCTAGTAGTCATTTGGAAATTCTAGTATTATCTGGATGTGTCAAGATGTTTTATGACTGTGAAGAGATATGTCAATTACAAGCCATGCAATATTAGAATTAATGTGATGTCAATTCATAAGAGGTAGTCATATAAGTTGGCTTATTAAATGTCAAGCAGAAGGGCAGTCACAACAAAGCTACATCTCATTACTATGACAAAGAGATGATAGAGGGACAGTCATACATTACAGAGATCTCAATCCTAAAGAAGCAATCATTAGGGGTTTCATGGAAGAAGGGTATAGTTTTAACATCCCATAAAGCAATAACAAAGTGGAAGATACATTTGGTAAAGTTATGTAGAGGATAAGGAAGCATTACAGAGAGTCAAGCACAGAGATCAAGATGATAGTCACAGTCTTATTTACAGTAGATAAGTCATGTGCTAAGATTATCATCATAGTTATGTGTTTAAGTGAGGAGAAGCACAGGAGGGTAGTGTTCATGAATGAATATAAAGATGTATAGAGTCTTTTAATTATACCCATACTGTGCAATGGAATTGAATCAGTTGACTAAAATAGCTCTTGTTTTAATTACCCACCCTCTCATGAAGTTTCATTTATATTTTACTCTACACAATCTTTTTCACAGCAAGGCTGCTAGCTGCTACTACTTGGCATCACAAAAAAAAAGGATGTCCATGTTTTATACCAACAGAAAGATAATGAAGGGAAAAAGGATAGAGCATGGTGTTTTCACAATAAAGTCACGAGCTAATGGGAGCAGGAAGATGCATAAGGAACATATAGTAAATGAAAACCCTTATCATTTTTCCCTAACAAAGAGCTCAAGCTATAGAAAGGGAAAACCCTCAGTGTGAAGCCATTTTATTTTGAAATAAGGGTTTTCTATTCACTTCAGCCAACAAAAGAAGTAAACCCAGAAATAAGAGTTTTTTTTAATTTTTTTACAAAGGCCATGAGATGAGTTAATCATTTTGCAGGAAAATTAAGACCCAAAATACTCTATGAAGAAAATGCACAGAGAGAAGGAGCTCATCCTGCAAGCCAGAGAGATTCTTGAGTCTCTAAGAGTAGATTCAAAGAAAACACATCCATTTGAATGTAGGAAAAGTAGAATGTGAAAGCATCTACAACATGTATGGTCACAGCCAGTGTTGATAATATGCAAAGAAGACATGAGTATGTCAAGAGATTTTACAGAAAAAAAATGTACTTTCTATAGTATTTCATATAAGAAAATGTATGAACACAACAAAGAATACACAAAAAAAGTACAATACTTTCATTTTTTGCAGAGATGGCTCAATTTGGAGCTTTTATTTCTTCAGAAAATGAGATTCAAAAGACAAAATGTTCATTCTTTTTCTTCATTTTGGGCTTGAATGGAGCATTTTTATCTGCAAATCTTGATGAAAAAGAAATTAAATGGAAAACAGAGAACTTACCCAAGGCTTTGCTATCAATTTCCTGTGGAAAGCTGCCATGAAACCTAAAAAAAAGCTCCAGATTGAAACCCTTGGCAGTGCCTTAGTCTCTCCAGAAGGCTCAAATAAATGAAAAATTCCTTGTACATTTTTGCATATTTTGTGTTTTTTAGGATTTTACCCTAATAGTTAAGTGTGTCGATGGAATAAAGGTTTTTTACCTTTATTTTTTAAAATTTTCAATGTAACTAATACCATGGCGAGTTCATAGTCCCTTAGGACTTATTCTTTTTGCATTCCACCTTTGACCGAGTTATGTATGTTTTACATTAAGTTAAATTGTAAAGCATTTGACTTAAGTGTTATTTTTATAACAACTTAATTCAATTTTCTATTTCAAATGCAAAATACAATGCAACATGCCTTGTATACGCATTAAGGTATATAGTTATGCTTTCATATCTATGCAAGCATATAGGGTGATTGAAGGAGGTTGGTCGACAAGTGCCAAAGATGTAGGAGTGATTCATCACCTTTTTGGAGGGAATGAGAGTTTCTAGGACTCAGTTTCTTGTGTAATCATCATGGACTTGGTCAAATTTGACTATCTCAACTTTTTGGAGCTCATTTGGGGAGGTTTTAGTTGCTAAAAAATAGGCTTTTTGGAGGCATATGAGCTCATGGAGCTTCTAGATCCTTTTTTGGTGGATGATGGAGAGTTGGTGTATTTAGTCTCTTTTGACTCATTTGTCACTTAGTTCTGACTTGTTCTTTTCTGCTCTATGACTTCTTTTGAGTCCTTTGGAGAAAATATAGAGTTTTTTGTAACTCTTTTGCAAATTTGTACTCAGTTGTGCTTTGCCTTTCAATCAATAAAATCAAAGCTATTTTTCCTTCTCAGTACTGGTTATTGTGCAATAACATGAAATTATTGATATTTCCTCGTGATGATAATGTTTATCCCTGGTTTTTGTCTAGTTTCTCATTTCCTTTTTGTAGAAGCACATGTTTGTGCAGGTCATAGTTCGTGTTCTACTAGTTCTATGCAGGATTCAACTATGAAGTCAAGCATTTGAGCCTTTAAAAGGTCATTTGTTATTCCTCTTGAGTTTTTCCATAAAACCCCAAAACCCTTCTATGAAATACTTATGCAAAACATGTCAAAACTGAGTTGTGCATGTTGTAGTGAGTTTTATTGATCACATTGTGTTTCAAAACAGTGGTAAAGATCTTTAATATTTGGTGCATCACCATAGGAGTAGTTTTTTTTTATGTTATTTCCTTGTACCCTTTTCCTCTGTAAAAATCAGTAGTTTTAGGTGACACCATAGGAAGTCGGCCTTCTCCAGAGGATTGATCTCGTATAAGGAACCCACACCTTGGGATCATTCTAATGTTTCTCTAGAGTGCTAAGTCTTGCAGCTTAACTTGTTAAATCTTACAGCTTAGTTAGGGTACAACTTTAGAAGATAATAGGTATCACACAAGAAGACACTCCAGGCAGCACAATCCTAAAATTAGTGATAAGGGTTTACAAACTTGATGTAGGCCCACCACCTTAAGGGGACACCCCAAGGTTAATACTCCATGATACCGGGTGGTTCTCTAGATCACCCTTTCTCGTGAAGGTGGATAGCTAGCGATTCAGTGGCACAGGGTCATCAATAGACACCACAAGCTCGCCTTCACGCTCTCTCTCAGAGACTATCATAGTCTACCATGACGATTTCTATCTCAACCCAAGGAAGTACATGGTGAGTACCTTTGGGGTACAATGTGCATCCCCTACACTACACCAAGCCACGGCTAAAACACGGGTCTCTATCTAGGTTGAACAAGGCTATCTCGTGCATCCTCGACATACGCTAAGGTACATGAGGCACAACCATGAAAACCAGCCTATCACAAGCATGGATTGGGAGCCCCAGCAAGGTACTAGAAACTCATACCAATCCTGCACGTCTTATCTAAGTATCACCCTAGCTTCGACGCTTCACTAAACACGACGTGACTGCATTGGGGTACAACTTTAGTTCTCCCCCCTTTATATACCCTGTCAGTAACATGTGGTTGGAATCATCCCCTAGGTGATGAAATCCCAAGAAGGTCCTACTAAAGGAAGGAAATACTAGACACTTCAGTTGGTCCCTAGGCTCGCACGTAGTGCAAGGGGAGAGCTTAGACGCACTAGCACTTCTTAGGTAAACTGGACTAGACTGGAACAAATTGTGATTTCTCGTTACCCAAGAACACTGAAAGGTGCAAGGGGAGTGGATACGTCAATAATTCACTCCCAAACATAGCAAACAAGTTAATTGACCCTTTAATTAATCTATGTGTGCCTAAATTAGTGAGAAAAAAAGACACATAGACAGATCTTCACTAGGGGTCTTTGACCAATCGTCCTGCATAAAATGAATTAGTAATTTTCACCACCAGTCTTGGACAAATGATTCACTGTGCAAACTTTAGTAAAATGCCACACTCACCGACAAATGAGTTAACTGATTAGTACCCAAAACCAAAATTGAATTGTAGCTCAAATTGAAAAATTAAAGGTTCGGGATTACCACAAATTTTCCTCTATGTGAGACGAGTTTGCCCTTATTCGTGAAGTAGGATCTTCTGTCTGATGAAAAGGGTGGGATCATTTTCACCTATTGGATGGAGGGGTAGATGCACTTTCTCCCCTGTAACTCATGCAAGTTCACCTCTATCTTAATCGAGTGTGCCTCTTTCTTAACTTCTGAGTGTATTCGCCTCTCAACTTAGCAGTTGAGATCACTGGTTTCAAGTCTGCCCCTTTTATGGAAGGGTGGAATTGTGTTCACCTATTTTTTATGTAGATATTCCTCTACGTCCAGCAAATTCGCCCTTAGGAGGTGGATTCGCCCCTGCGCGTGAAATCCGAACATGCAATAATTCAAACAACAACAAACATAAAAATAGACCCATGACATGGGTCCCACCGAGCATGCCAAAAATGTGTGCAATGTGTTTTACCTACTATAAGATGAAAAACTAAACTATATGCAACAAAGGAAAACACAAAACAAACACTCAGATTAGGCCTAGTTGAATCTAATCAAAGCACATAAAAATGAAACCTTTTACCTTGTTCAAATTGGTTATTTTGGTTGGCCCTTTTGATGTTTGAAATGTATACTCCTTCAACTGAATGGCATGAAACCTAGTTCTAAATGATCATGGAGTGATGAGGAATGCAATGATGCAACTAGGTATTGTAATGGATGCAAGATGGAGGCTCAAAGATGACTGCAACAATGGTGGATGGCTTGAAAATTGCTAAGTGTGAATGCTTGATTGCTAGATTCTTGATGATTTCCAAATGAGAGCATTTCCTCTACTTTTAGGGGAAGTGCCTCTAAAGCAATGGAAGGTCAAGATTGAGCCATGGTGGAAGAGATCAAGGGCTAGGGTGATTTGAGAACTCACAAGCCCTCACATCTTGATATGTGGCAAATGATGTGGGAAGGAAAGGGTGATGTGGAGGTGACATGGAGGTACTAGGTTGTACCTTGGGAAGGGACAAGATCCCCTCATAAATGAGGTCCTTGTCCACATGTGTCTTGAGATTACATGTGAGGAATTAAAAAATTCCTCACAAATCCTCATGGGGATGGGAGATGGAATTTAAAATTCCTTAAAATGCCTTGGAGGAATAAATTTGAATTAAAAATTCACATAGGGAAGGGGATGCCTTCTCCAAATAGAGAAATAATTTAATGTTGGTTGACTAAGGACACATGCCATAAATGGAATGAAGATTAGGTTAGCATAATGTTGGGTGAAAATTATGTAATCCCTTTAACAAATTACAAAACTTGATTTCAGCCATAGTTGTGTGAGATACAATCTCTCCTCTCAGAAAGGGGAGGCGCTCTTCTTACTTCTTATTGAAACTAATTAAAACTAATTAATTATTCACAATGATGTACACTACAATTAAGAGATGGGCGAGTGTCACATTCATAATTCTCTCTTTTTTCAGAGAATATGTTTTATAATGCTTCATGGTTTTAAGTTCCTAATTCGATACAACTTCAAACTAAAAACAAAAGCAGTAATTCCAATATTCTTATCTTAACAAAGAAAATACTAAGAATACCAACATGATAATGATAAATGATAAAACAAGAAATACTCACAAAGGCACAAATTTGTTTCGTAGCTTTCACCAATGAATCCTTTGAGATATGTAACCAGCGTTGTATTAGAAGCACAAAGTCTTCTAGATACTCCACGATAGATCCACAAATAACATGAATAAATACAAGCACAAAGTCTTGTAGAGAATTCACCAACAGTATTCAATCAATATCATAAATTCGAATAAAAGAGTGTAACTCAAAGTTTACACAGATTTACTCAAAGCCCTTTAGATCTCAATCACTAATCACTACCAATTCCAATCAAATCCAAAAGATAATTGATTCCAACACAAAGTTTGGTATGCAACTCACTTCTTTATTGATCAAAATAGATTCACAAAGATGAACACAAAGTTTCATGTATTTGCTTCTCAAAATGGGTAGCACTTCGTTGCAAAAGATCAAAGATCACCATTACAAAAGAATCCTCTCTTATTTATAGATGGGAGAGGAGAGAAAATCTAGGAAAATCATAAGAGAAAATCTAGGAAAATTCTACCTAACTAGTTGACTTATTCAAAAATGTTGTCCATGAATATAGGAAAACATTTATGTTTTTACATGTAATTTACATTTTTCAAATTGACATGTAAAATGTCGAAACTTATTTACATAAAGCATGAAAAATGCTAAAACTGGGAAATCTAATCTAAGGCAAAATTTGGCCTTCTTCAACATCTTTCTCCATGAAAACTTCATGATGATGTGCACTTCATCATTGTCTAGCATTGGACTGTACTTTGGAGATGACAAGGATTCTTGAGGTTAACTTCCCTGATGAGATTGAAGACTTTCTGATGCCTTTCAAATCTAAAATAAGCTAGAAATCCATCATTTTGTTCATTGAAGCTATTAAGAAAGCTTCATCTTCAAATTCTTCTTGGTGCTAAAAATCAGCGCTTCAACATATTATATGTAAAAGCAATAAAAAATAGAGCTTTTGCATGAAATATGTAAGAGCGGTGAAAAACAGAGCTCCTACATGTAATATGTAAAAGCATTAAAAATCAACACTCGTACATGTGCCAGAAAATGACTAAGGCATGAAATATGTAAGAGCGGTGAAAAATAGAGCTCCTACATGTGACTTGTGTTTTGAGATGTAGAAGCGCTAAAAAACCTCACTCCTGCATGTGCCAAAAAATGACTAAAGCATGAAATATGTAAGAGCAGTGAAAAATAGAGCTCCTACATGTGACTTGTGTTTTGAGATGTAGAAGCGCTAAAAAACCCCCCTCCTACATGTGCCAAAAAATGAATAAGGCATGAAATATGTAAGAGCGGTGAAAAACAGAGCTCCTACATGTAATATGTAAAAGCACTAAAAATCGGCGCTCCAACATGTGCAGAAAATTTTCTAACTCCCAAAACTGAATTTTCACAACTTGGTTTAAAATGTGAATTTTGAACGAACTAACAAAATTTAATGCTCAAAATGACTTTTTGAGGATGGGGGACCACACACGAGGACCAATGCAATTCACCTCATTTTGTGTGCTTAGAGTACGTGGGCTACGAAATGGAAAAATTTCGTAGGGGTTATCCCGCGAATCGAGCACACTGAATTCGAGGATAACAGTTGGCTATAGCTGGGGAGCTTCCTTTGATCTTTTTTGAAATGAATGAAGGGAGAAGAACTCTATACTCCAAGTGCCTTTATCCATCCATTGGGCAACAGAAGTCAAGCAAGACTAACACAAAGAAAATCTATGAAAATAAGATGCAAACTTATGCAAATGCACTTATTGAAAAGGTAAAAACCTACCTAATTAAAACTAGCCATCATTAAAACCTTCTCAAATAAAACTATTCACAGGTTCAACAAAATAGCTACCTTTCTTCAATAGCTTGCAATTCCTTCCATGATCATTAGCACCTACATGTAAATGAAGTTGAGGCATTACTTCTTGAAAGAGATGAACAGGTTCAGCTACCTCTAAAAAATATATCAGATATACTACTACTCCAAAATGAATCATTGAATTCAGACTGTTCCTGCACATCCACAAATACATCTTTAGTCGCATCCTCAAGTTTATCTTCACGCTTAGGTACAAATGGAACCTTTGTCTTCCCATTGGCCTCCAATGAAGCAAGATGTCTTGTGGGACATCCCCTTGATCGATCAAAGATTGAATGCTTCTTACCAGTTGCTACTTGAACAACTGATTCATCAACCATGGCAACCTCATGCTAATCGGAATGATCTCCTTCAGGTGATTCAGATGAGGATATGACTGCACTGCATACCTCAATATGTTGTTCACCATCTTCAAACTTGGGAGAATATGAATTATTTATAAGAAGGTCCTCATCATTCCTTTGGGAAGTTATTTTATGCAACACGTGTTCAAGTTCATGACCTCAAAACACAGATGCATTCTTTTCAACTTGACTGAGACCTTCGTGCATGTCTATCTTTTTAGATCTCAAGATAAGATTGTCTTCATTCACTTGAACTTCAACAAAATGACTTTCATCCTTCTGTTTTTCATCAATGGCTTTCAAAGACTGCATAAACCAAAATTGGGAGTCACCAACTATATCTACTTCCTTTTCCCAGAAGAGAATAGCGAGATCACTTGGATTGGAGTAAGGATGCTTTGCTACTGCTTTTACTAATGGTGCCTCAAGAGAAAGCCTCTTTAGAGGTGAAGATAACTTGTGTTGATTCCCAACAGCAAAATTATGAGCATAATTTGATAGTGACCTCCCTGGTACGTCATTGCGAGGCACAAAAACACACCTTGAGCTAGTTGCTTTTTGAGGACAAGTAGCTCATTTTCCAACCTTTGCACCATAGGATCTATCATTGTGATGGAAGAAAATAACTCCAAAGGAGGGCTTTCTTCATATTCATTTGATTCAATTCTTATTTTCCCAACAAGAATGAGATTGTCTTCAATTTATGTCGCCAAGGTCTGCACAAATGCAAGAGTAGTTGGGGCTGCTCTTCTCAATAGGAAACCAACCTCAGGAACTTGAGAATTTACAAAGAAACATTTCAAATTCTCATTTGTAGGTTGAGCAGCAGTTGGAATTCTTTGTGTCAACTTGTTGAAGTGAGCAATGAACTCACGCATAGGCATGTGAGATTCCTTCTTCAACTAGGTGAGTTGAGCCAACAAAGCATGAGCGTCTTCAAGAGGTTTGAACCTTTCTTCAAACTTGGCTATGAGATTTTCCTAGTTTGTGATGGTACATGGAACCAAATGATAAAACTAATCTGCAGCGACACCTTGGAGAGTCTCCACAAACAACCTTACAGATACATCTTTGTTTTCAACACCATGAACTCCACAAGTGATGTAGAAAGCAGCAACGTGCTCATCAGGATGTTATTGTCCATCACCAAAGAACTTGGGAAAGTTCTTTTGTGAGCCCTTAGGAAGAGCATGTAGAGGTAGAGCTAGACTCAATGGACCAAAAGCATCTCCCCAAGGACCTTGAGCAGCCATTTACATGTCCTTGGTGAAACCTTGAAAAACTTACAAGAAAATAAATTACAATGAAAAAGGACATGGGTATACTTCAAACAAAAGCGTGAGGCTTTCAAATGTGTATTGTGTCCCCAGTGGAGTCACCAAAAAACCGTTGGGTGAAAATTATGTAATCCCTTTAACAGATTACAAAACTTGATTTTAGCCATAGCTGTGTGAGATACAATCTCTCCTCTCAAAAAGGGGAGGTGCCCTTCTTACTGCTTATTGAAACTAAGTAAAACTAATTAATCATTCAAAATGATGTACACTACGATTAAGATATGGGGGTGTGTCACATTCATAATTCTCTTTTTTTTTAGAGAATATGTTTTACAATGCTTCACGGTTTTAAGTTCTTGATTCAATACAACTTCAAACTGAAAACAAAAGCAGTAATTCCAATATTCCTATCTTAACAAAGCAAAGACTAAGAATACCAGCATGGTAATGATAAATGATAAAACAAGAAAGACTCACGAAGGCACAAAGTTGTTTCGTAGCTTTCACCAATGAATCCTTTGAGATATGTAACCAGCGTTGTATTAGAAGCACAAATTCTTCTAGATACTCCACGATAGATCCACGAACAACATGAATAAATACAAGCACAAAGTCTTGTAGAGAATTCACCAACAGTATTCAATCAATATCATAAATTTGAATAAAAGAGTGTAACTCAAAGTTTACACGGATTTACTCAAATCCCTTTAGATCTCAATCACTAATCACTACCAATTCCAATCAAATCCAAAAGATAATCGATTCCAACACAAAGTTTGGTATGCAACTCACTTCTTTATTGATCAAAATAGATTCACAAAGATGAACACAAAATTTCATGTATTTGCTTCTCAAAATGGGCAACACTTCGTTGCAAAAGATCAAAGATCACCATTACAAAAGAATCCCCTCTTATTTATAGATGGGAGAGGAGAGCAAATCTAGGAAAATCAAAAGAGAAAATCTAGGAAAATCCTACCTAATTAGTTGACTTATTCAAAAATGTTGTCCATGAATATAGGAAAGCATCTTTGTTTTTACATGTAATTACATTTTTCAAAATGACATGTAAAATGTCGAAACTTATTTACATAAAGCATGAAAAATGCTAAAATTGGGAAATCTAATCTAAGGAAAAATTTGGCCTTCTTCAACATATTTCTCCATGAAAACTTCATGATGACATGCACTTCATCATTGTCTAGCATTGGAGCGTACTTTGGAGATGAAGAGGATTATTGAGGTTAACTCCTCTGATGAGATTGAAGACTTCCCGATGCCTTTGAAATCTAAAATAGGCTATAAATCCATCATTTTGTTCATTGAAGCTATTGAGAAAGCTTCATCTTCAAATTCTTCTTAGTGCTAAAAATTGACGCTTCAACATATTATATGTAAAAGCAATGAAAAACAGAGCTTCTGCATGAAATATGTAAGAGCGGTGAAAATCAACACTTCTGCATGTGGGAAGGACACTTGAGTGTGAGAGCGGTGAAAAATGGAGCTTTTACATGTCATATGTAAGAGCGGTGAAAAATAGATATTTTACATGTGACTTGAGATTTGAGATGTAGATGCGCTAAAAAACCCTGCTCCTACATGTGACTTGTGTTTTGAGATGTAGAAGCACTAAAAAATCCCGCTCCTACATGTGCTAGAAAATGACTAAGGCATGAAATATGTAAGAGCGATGAAAAACAAAAATTCTACATGTAATATGTAAAAGCACTAAAAATTAGTGCTCCTACATGTTCCATAAATGAATAAGGCATGAAATATGGAAGAGTGGTGAAAAACAGAGCTCCTACATGTGACTTGTGTTTTGAGATGTAGAAGCACTAAAAAACCCCACTCCTACTTGTGTCAGAAAATGACTAAGGCATGAAATATGTAAGAGTCGGTGAAAAACAAAGCTCCTACATGTGACTTGTGTTTTGAGATGTAGAAGCACTAAAAAACCCCGCTCCTACATGTGCCAGAAAATGACTAAGGCATGAAATATGTAAGAGTGGTGAAATATAGAGCTCCTACATGTAATATGTAAAAGCGCTAAAAATCAGCACTCCTACATGTGCAGAAAATTTTCTAACTCCCAAAACTGAATTTTTCCAACTTGGTTTAAAATGTGAATTTTGACGAACTAACAAAGATTAATGCTCAAAATGACTTTTTGAGGATGGGGGACCACGCACGAGGACCAATGCAATTCACCTCATTTTGCATTCTTAGAGTACGTGGGCTATGAAACAAACAAATTTTCGTAGGGGTTATCCCACAAGTTGAGCACACTAAATTCAAGGATAACACATAATTAGGTGATTAAGGTTGTGCAAATACGAGATTAGGCAAGCTAATGAAGGATTAGAGGCAAGTGGGAGATTATGAAGGATGTGACCCTAATGATGATTAGGGGTGTGCACATCCTAATCATGGATTAATTAGATTAATTTGGATTAAAGAGGATTGTGGAGGATGTGACATGAAGAGAGAGAAAAAGGGGGAATTAAAAATTAATTTAATTCATAAAGGCTAAAGTGACTAAATTAAATAAATTGGGAAATTTATTTAATTTAGAGATGAATAAAGGGGTAAGGTATTTGATTAATTAATTAAATACCTTAAGGGACCTTAGTCTGAGATGAAATATTAATCAAATAATAACTTATTCAATTAATGGTTTAAGGATGCAGGATAGAGGAATGCGAAGGGTGAATTTGACCATATAGAAGTGGTCAAATTAAGGTGTCTACAGGTATACTCACATTTGGCATGTATTGATTTGATGGGATAATGTTGTTTTGTTGAAGACTCATGTATTGATTGTTTGGTTGATAGATTCGTAGGTGTTGACTTTGATTTAAATCTACCATTGGGAAAGGTGCTCCAAAATTTAGATTGGGCATACTCACATTTGTTGTAGAATTGAGGTTTATAGGATATAATGATCCCATATGTGAATTGTATAAATGTGAGTTTTGATAATCAATGGGTATTGTAAGGCTTTGATAGTTTGGTTGATTTAGATCACTCATGATGTATAAATCAAGTTTATATTCCATGTTTTTCTTGTGTTTTGACCTTGTTACAAAAGTGAACCTCTAAGGTATTTTTGGACCAATGATGTGAGTGGATGATGAAAGGGGTGAATGATATGGGGGATTAACTTTATAAACTTTTGGACAACACTTTTAGACTTAAATATTTTGATGTTTTGATGTCTTGGATAAAAGGTGATAATGAACTTGTAAATCTCAAGCTAGACTTGTGACCTTCTAGACTAGTTCAAAAGTGTGATGACTAACTTAATTAAGTGTATGGAAAAGGATCCATTTCACACACAACATAGCTAAGTTAGGGGATTGTTTTGATAAATGTATAAGTCCAAAGTGTTGATGTGTCCAAAAAAATTTAAAGTTGCTTGGTGAAGTGGCATGTGAAATATGATAAGGGGTGGATGAAATGTTTTGACCCAAAATGTTAACCTATAATGAACCTTTGTTTTGCAAGACCAAGGTAGTGAGAAAAATGCTATACCTCTAAAGTGATCAAACCCTAGGGACTCAATTATTTTGGTAAAATATAACTCAAATGATTTTGGAAATAGGACCCAATGATTTTGGCAATAGAACTCAATGACTTTGGATAATAGAACTCAATGATTTGGACAATAGAATTTGGACTCAACGTTTTGCAATGTTTTCCTTATCTCAATTTGCTTGTTTTGGGGAGTCAAAGTTTTAACATACATCAATGTGGGGTGTTCATTTGATTTAATCTTGGATTAATGAAGTTATTTTTACCACATATAATTGTCTTGCTTAAGTTTCAAACTAAATGTATATGTCAAAAAAATCATTCATTTCACAAAGTCCATTATGTGAGAATCATGAAGTTAGGGCCATAGTTTCCTATGTTAACATTGGGAAGTATGGATTTAGATATAATCCAAGATATTTAGAAGTCTCTAAGGATAGAATCTTTAGGACAAACATCAATATCAAGACTTTTCAAAGGGTATCCATGCCTAAACCAAAGGGTTTGAAATTTTGAGAATACTTGTTAAAGTTTATTTGCAATGTTTTGGAACCAAGCAAGTGTTTAACTGGCTCACAAGCATTTATAATCCTAGTTCAAGTGGGTTCGCATTTCTTAGTAGGCTTAACAATCATCCCCATAAGAGATGATTAATCTGTGAAGATGGAATGGACAAATAGGCTATGTCAAGGAAATGTATCATCTTGACACTCCAAGCAAAAGAGTCCCTTCCCTATTTTCTTTATGCATTAACCAAAAACTGAACATGGTAAGTAACTTCTTGGAATGGTGCTATTCCAGTGTACTGCCTTAAAATATGTTTTAGAAATGGACTTGGTTAGCCACTACAAACAAGGTTTTTAATGACCATATTCAGAATAAATCAGTGCTATACATGCGGTGATTCACTCAATTAAGAGGCCTCCTATCCCTTAGAAATATCTAAGGGTTTCGATGTATCACATGGATACTAAGGGTATATTCATCGGTATAGGACAGCAACACCAGTTTGGTTAATGACTTTAGTCATACCAAATTTATTTATATAGCGAATCAAAATGAAAGCATTGCTTGGGTCGTTCCCTCTGACAAGTTGGGAGGTAGACCCTATAAAGGTAGCACATATTTTAAAGCTTAAAATGCTTTTCCTCACCCAATATTGCCAAAAGGTGAAAGGGGAGAGGATAGGCACTTCCAAGAAGAAAAATTATACTTGTGTGTTTCTCTTCACCCAAGATCGCATGAAGCGCAGGGGGAGAGGATGTGCACAACAAGCACACATAAAAAAATCAAACACGCATTCATTTTAACCTTGACAAGCATAATGAGTTCATTTTAAGCACCAAATTGAAGTGTTGAGATTGTTTTGTTCAATTTTAAACCATCACAAAATGAGGATATGAGGGTTCAATTTTAACTAATTTTGAACGTTAATTTTAAAACCCAACTTGGAAATTTATTTGATCCTAAAACATGAAGTAAAGATCATAAAATGGGTTATAATTGCCCCATAAGTGTAAAAACACTTGTTACAATATATAGTCAAATGATTATATGCTCCTTCACTTCAAATTTTATTGCCCAAATCTGCAAAACCAATTAGCCTCAAAAACAAAAATCAGAAGTTAGGGACATGTTAGAAATTAGATGAAAACAAAAATTTAAATCACAAAGCACATGTCAAAATTTAAAGCAAATGTGAGGTTGTTTGGTTCAATTTTATCCAACTTTCAAAGCTAATTCATTTTATCCTTTCACTAAGTGTTAAGAAACATTTTAGAAAATTAGATTATAACAACTTGAGATAATGACATTTTTCTCAAATCTTGATCAATTTTTAAATCATAAAGTGTTTTGGAAAGCTAAACATGAGATCTTCAAAAACCAGCAATCTTTCTGCAAAATTAATCATATAGAATTTATTAGATATGAAAGAAAATCATGCATTTAAGATATTTAAACCCATAATTTAAAAAAAAAACATAGCAGAATTAAAATTTCAATATCTTTTTCAATTCTTGATGAAATTAAGTGTCGTAAAAAGATACGGAAAGGTTAGAACGAGATCTAAAAAATCCAGAAATCCACTTTCCAAGCTTTAATTCTCCCAATTCTTTGTGATTAAAAAAAGTGATGGGTTTCAAGCAAAATTCTAGGTGTAACCTATAAAATTCCTTCAAAAAACACTCAAAACATTAAAGTTTGCCCTCCCTCTAGAGCCATTTTGTGGATGTAAATCTTAACTAAGCTAAACATTATTGTAATAAGTAATTTAAAACAATGTAATTAGCTAAATCAAGTTACATTCCCAATGAGATTCTTGCAAATTTAAACTAGGAAGCCATTAAAACTTGAAATAAAGTTCAAATTGCACAAAGAATCCTAATTAAACTCAACAAACCTCATCCCATTAGGGGATTGGTGTTGCTTCAACTGTGGAATTCAGCCCTTTCCCAATCCCATTTTGTTGAAATAAGCTTGGATGATGTTAAAGAAAATGCTCTCAAATGAATGTGATAAAATCCAATTGCCCTCGAAGATAGTGATAGCAATTGGAGTATGCAAATGTGTATAATATGGATGCTCAAATGAAATGATAAGTGTGAGTTTCAATAGCATGACTTTTCTCTCAAAAGGTGGATCCATTTGTCTCCAAACAGTGATCTATTTATAGGAGAGAAAATGAGAAATCAAGGGATGAGATTGATTTGATCAATCAATGGTCAACAATGAAAGGAAGATGAAACATGGATTGAGGATTCCAATCCATGGCCAGAGTTGAAAGTTGACAAGGATCAACTAATTTAATCAATGGTATAAATTAGCTTTCAACAAATACACTTCCTAAGAATTAGGAAGAGGTTAAGAGATAGAGTGTATAAAAGGGGATATTCCATAGGAATATTCTCTTTTGGAGGAATGTGAAAAAGAGGGAATATTCCAAGAATATTCCCTTGCAAGTGGGAAGGTGAGGATAATTAGCAATTTAGTTAATTAAAACTAAATTTAAATGTGCAAGGGGAAGGAATATTCCATGAGAATATTCCCTTTTGAAGGAATGTGCAAAGGAGGAATATTCCCTTGCAAGTGGGAGAGTTGGAATTGATTAGTAATTTGATAATTAAAACAAAGTTTCAATTATGCAATTTAGAGGAATTTAGGATATCCATTAAATAATTAACTTATTTAATGAAAAAGGATCAAAATGACATTTAATTAAATAATGAAGATTATTTAATTTAAATGAGAGGACATAGGGAGTTAAAATTATTTTTTTTGATTTATCCAATTTAACAGGATGAAAGGTTAGCACGAAAGGGGTAGGAATTAACCTAGATTAATCAGATTAATAGATGAAAATGAAGCATTTAATTAAATAATTAGGCTTATTTAATTAAACAAGCAAAAGGAGGATGGATTTTAGGACAAAATGATGTTAATATATCAAATTCAAGTGTGTATATCATTCAAGACATTTTTAAGTGTCTACAGTTTGACCCCACTAATGTTTGGAGTATGATTTGGACTCAATGGTAGCGAAGTTTCAAAGCCCCTTGAAATAATCATAGATACCTCTCCTTGTGCTCCTAGAAATAGTTCCCTATCTACAAGTGCCTTGTTGGGATCTTGATGGCCCATTTTCTTCTTAGCTTGTCGCCTTGTTTCAACGGGCATATAAGGAATGTCTAAGATTTGATTCATGTGGATGTTTGGTGGTTTCAAATGATGATTGGGAAAAAACTAAAAGTGTATCCAAATCTTAAGAATTTATGATCGGGGGTTTGATAATGATATTTGAATTATGAACTATATTTTTGAGTTCAAATTCAATAGATAAAAGGGGTAGAATAGTCTAAATTAGAAGTAGCCAAATATTCTAAGCTAATCTACCCACATATAGGATAGTTTGATTCTTAAACTTGGAGAAGGAAAACTCCCAAGATAAACACAAAATTGGGGATAATGGGGGATATCAAAGATCTAGATAAACTATAACGAGTATGATCCTTATGTAGGTATGATTATATGGATGATGGTAAAATTGTTCTAAGTCCAATTCTGGGTGTGATTGAAGGATTGTAAATGAATGTGTAATGGGATATGATCAAATCTTAGTTTCAATTTTGTTGTGCTAATCAGGTTTGTGTTTATAGGGCTGACCTAGTAAGACTAGAGGATTTGGTAGCAATAAAACCCCTAATGATTGAGAAATTGTGTAATAAGAGGGAACGATTGTGTCAGTGATAGATTTTGTTGCGAGATTTTGAGCTACAATGAACGATAATTATAGTTGTAGGGCAGAATTGGTGATATGAAATTCAAGAGCAATTGTGCCACTCTGTGCAACATATGCACCTATCTAAGAAGCAATTTTACAACTCTGGGGCACAATTGTGCCACTCTATAGCACAAATATGCACTTTTTAACAACAATTACACCAAACAGTGTGACAAATGCATTAATGTAAGACAAATGCGATAATATAAAGTTCAAAAAGAGTTAAAAATTCAAATTTAGAATACAATTGGATTTCTAGAGATTATAGGCAATTGTTCCACTTAGTGAAATAGATGTGCCTATGTAAGCCACAATTGCTCCTAGGTTTGCAACTGACGCACCACACTATAACATAGTTGCACCATAGAGAGGTATAAATGCACTAGACTAGGACAATTATGACACAAGTTTGAATAGATGTGAAATTATGACCTAGGACTGAGTTTTGTAACTTTTATTTGATAGATGTTTGCATGGACTGAGATTTAGTTGTGCAATAGGAAAAACAAATGTGTGATTATGAAGTTCAACTGCATTATTTTGACTAATTTTGGTGTAATCTAAGTGCATTGAGAAAGTATGGCAATAAAACACTTCAAACAATAAATATGATAGTTGACACTTTTTTAAGATGAGAGGCTAAATGTTTTCGCTAGTATTATGACATAGAAGACACGTCAATCACATTAACAACCTAGTTATTCAAGTAGGTGTGTTGACTTGATGTAGGCCCACCCATCGAAGTGCAATAATTTTAAATGAATAAATTGGAGAGGATGTTGTTATGTTTCGCTGAGAGGGCATTCGATAGGCAGGCCCACGACCTATTCATTTTTCCTTGCCTTTTTTGCTTATGCGTAGTAGGGGTGGGGTGTTACAGGGGAGATGTGGTTTCGTAGGGGTGAGAGTGTTGTGGGCTTGAGGGGTTTTTGGTTAGTGAGGGGGTTTATTTTTTTGGTGTGGTTTTTCTTGTTGTAGGTATGGATGCATGTGCAGTTGTAAAGGCTAATCAGAGCATGTTCTTTCTGAGGCTATTTCGGTGTTTGTTCCCCCCCCATTCGCTCATGCAAAGGTGATTGATTTTTAAATAACTCGATGCATGTTGGTTGGTCATACCAATCTAGTGGCCAAAGACCTATGAAAGTGAATGGATGTTTAGAGAGGAATGCTAATCGCTTGGTTTTAGTAATTCAATAAGATTCAGTGGTGGGCAATGTTACATATATGTGTAATCATGCTCTTATTTGTAATTTTATGGGTACTCAAGTTTTTCTCCCATTCTTGGATTTGTGGACTCATCGTGCCTAGAATCCTAAAGGTGATATGGAGGTAATGTTGGCAGCAAACAACTATTTCATTTTGGTGTTCTCCTTCTTGACATACCGCAACAAGGCCTATAAGGGAGGGCCATATTTTTACAATCAAGTGGGCCTTTTTATCAAACCATGGCATATTTTTTTTAATCCTTTTGAGGATCTCTAATCAAAAGTGTCAGTGTGGGTTCACCTCCCATGGCTACCATTGGAATTCTATGGGAATATCATTCTACATATGATTGGGCTTTTTCTTGGAAAACTAGTGGCCCCGTCACAATAAACTATGGATAAGAAGGTAATCTCCTATGCTCACATTTGTATTAAAAATGGCTCAAATAATCATTTGCTAGATTCTCTCAAACTTCATGTGGGGGGATATTGTGTGGATTCAATATCTTGATTACAAATCTCTTCCTTTTTGGTGTTATATTTTTCATGAGTACATGCACCTTCAAAGGAAATTCCCTAAAGCTAATCCTTCGAGGAAGGATCCTCGTAGTTCTTCAACCAAGGCTTCACCTCGTGCTAAACAAACAGGTACCAAAGGAAAGGCTCTAGTTATAAAGGGGTTAGCAGATGCAGAGGGGTTTATTCCTGTAAAACCCTATAATAATGGGAGGGATCTAAAGCGATCTCTCAAAGACAGACAGGTAGAGGAGTCTTTCAATCGCTTTGAGGATTTGGAGGACTTGGACTTGATGGAGGATAATTTAAAATATTATGTTCCTGGAGGCTTCTCCTATAGGGTAAGAGAAGATGATTGACCTCCCAGATGTCAACTTACTTAGACAAGAATCTGAGCACCCTGTGCTCTAATTAGCTTCAATTCATGCACAGGCAGGGTCCTGTGCATTGGGTTCGACTTAGGGTTTAGATGTGGCAATGGTTCCTTTAGAGCATAATGTAGATTTGAAGATGAAAGTGGAGGTTTCTCCCCATGGGAAAGGTAGAAAATTTTTTCCCTAGTTAGGTTTGCAGTAAAAGAATCTTAAAAAAGGTTCCTCAAAGAAACCTTCTAAAGTAGGGAGGAAAAAAGACCAAGATAAAATTAAGTTAATGGGTGAGAACTTAGTGGAATCCAAGTTAGTTAAGCCTATTGAATCCCATTTTGCTAACTCCTAGAAATGATTGTTCTATCATTGAATGCAATGGGTTTGAACAACATCCCCAAACAAAATTTTGTTCATGAATTAATTAAAGTTCATTCTCTCAATGTCATTTTTATGTAGGATTCCAAGGATTTGATTAATGAAATGGCTTGTATTTTACCTAAGGTATGGAGTAGAGGTTAGTTTCAATGTATTGGGGACCATGGAAGGGCAAGTGGGGTTATGAGATTTTGGGATTCACGGAAGGTGACTCCTCTCTAGTGGATGTCTAGTAGATATTCTTTAACTATGATTGCTTCTAGCTTTCTTTCAAGAGAAGTGATCCTCATGTCTAATGTTTATTCTCCTATGGACTTACCTAGTAAATCTTGTATGTGGAATCACATTTGGCATGTGAGATATTTTCCTCCTCTTTTCCTTGGATTCTGGCAGGAGACTTCAATGCCATTTCTAATCTAGAGGTAAAAAGGGAGGTATGGTTAGGCTGGAGGCCTCTTCCATTCTTCTAAGGGATAACATCTATTGCTTAAATCTAGTTGATATCAAGCCTAGCAATGGTATTTTCACATGGAGCAACAACAGGTGTAGGGTGGAATCTATCTCTAAGAGGCTGGACAAATTTGTAGTTTCTTATTTTTGGATTGGCAATGGGTGCATGAGCAGCTCGAAGATTTTGGACTGGAGGGGCTCTAACCATTGGCCTATTAAAATATTAGCTTCTAGGTTGGGAATTAATAAGCATCCCTCTTTTAAGTTTCAACTGATGTGGTTGCAGAATCCTTCTCTACTAGAGATGGTGAGGGATTGGTGGTGGAGAGGTATGCCTTTGCATGGAACTGCCATGTATTCCTTCATGAAAGGTCTTCAATTCATCAAGATTCAACTTAACAAATGGAATAGGCAGTTCTTTGGAGACATCTTCCAGTCTAAATTTGATGCCTAGAACTGTCTTGATTGAATCACTAGACATATTAGGGATCATGGTCTTTCAAAGAGCTCCCTTCGTGAGGAAGGTAAGCTTTGAAGATTCTGGAAGAATGGACGATATGTGAGGAGATTTACTGGAAGCAAAAGTCTAGGATTGATTGGCTTTAGGAGGGAGATAGGAATATTGCTTTCTTTTTTAATTTAGTTAAAGATAGAAGGCATGGGAACCTATTATCTTCTTTAGTGTCATCTCAAGGTAGTCAGATTTCCTCTTTCTCAAAAATTTCTAAGGAAGCTATTCAGTACTCTTCTCTTTTCAAGGACTCTCTACAGGCTGTGATGGAAGAGGATCTTATTCTGAACTATATTCCTTTTATGGTTTCTAATGAGATGAATCAGAGTTTATGTAGACCTATCACTCTTGATGAGTTCAAAGAGATTATTTTTTAGATGAAGAAAGGGAAGGTGCCTAGTTTGGATGAATTTCCTATTGAGTTCTTTTAGGAGTTTTGGGATATTTTCAAATATGATTTATAGGATATGGTGAAAAATCTTAGGTAAATAAACAAATGATGACAGATTTGAATGCCATTTTTCTAGTACTCATTCCCAAGAGGGAAAGAGTTAACTCTTTGGATATGTTTAGACCAATTGCTCTTTACAACATGGTCTACAAGATCATTTCTAAGCTCATGGTAGAGAGACTTAAATTGTGGTTACATAGCACTATCTCATAAGAGCAGGGAGGATTTGTGTCTAGAAAGCAAATTTTGGATGGGGTTGTGGTTGCAACTGAGGCTATTCATTTGATGGCTAATTCCAAGTAAAAGGATATGTTCATGAAGTTGGACATGGCTAAAGCTTATGATAGAGTGAGATGGTATTTTTTGAAAAAAACTCTTATTGCCTTTATGTTTGGAAAAGATTGGATCAATTGGGTTATGAGCTACGTTACCTCAACCTCTTACTTTGTTCTTATTAATAGAGAGCCTTCTAATTTATTTAGGGTTTCTTGTGGTCTTCAACAGGGGGACCTCCTATCCCCTCATCTCTTTATCATTTTTATTGAGGGTCTTAAAAGGATTTTAAAGGATCATGTGTGGAAAGGACTCATTCATGGATGTAATTGGGGGGTCATTCTCCCTACTTAATCTCACCTTTAGTTTGTTGATGATACTGCTTTGTTGGGAATTGCTAGGATTAAGGAAGCCGCCAATTTTAGATGAGTGTTGGATATTTACTTGGTTGCTTCAATTTAGAAGATTAACGAAGGTAAGTCTTCCATTTATTTTTTAATACTCTCCCTTTGATCCAATTGAGAATTACTAGGATTCTCAGGTTTCAGATTGTCATCCTTCCCCTAGAGTACTTGGGAATTCCTATCTCTGGAGGTCCTTTGCCTCAAGTGACTTGGAAAAAGATTATTAATAAGTTCCAAAGTAAATTTAGCCATTGTACTATTAAATGGCTCTCTTTTGTTGGTAGAGTGCTTCTTCTCAAATCAATGGTACAGGCTCTCCCTATTTACAGATGTATGGCACAAGTGGATCCTCTTAGTTTTATAAAAGATTTGGACTCTCTTTCTAGACAATTTTTATGATTTGGGAGCTTGGATGCTTCTAAGTGGCCTTTGGTTAAATATGAGGACATTCATAAACCAATACAGGAGGGGGCCTTGGGCTGTGACAGGTTTTTCTCTCTAGCCAGGCCCTTGCTATGAAACTTTACTGATGATGGTGAACTAATCAAGATCAAGTCTAGGCTAAGATTTTGACTTATAAGTACCTAAGTCATGTAGATACTTTTGATGTTCCTAGGTATGGTGTGGTTGGCAGAGGCTCCATTATTTGGGATACCCTCAAGAGAGGGGTCAGTCTAATAAAGCAAGGTTTGTTCTAGATTTGCAATAGAGGCTCTAGGGCTCTTTTTAGTAGGATTATTAGGATGGTTATCCCTCAATTCTATTTGTGTACCTACATCTGTAGAGTCCAACTCACATATTTTTTGAGGTTGGTTGGACTAAGGTTGAAGATTTTAAAGTTAGTGAGAGGGTGGGTCATATGGTGATGTTTAGATAGAAATTCCCTCATGAATTACCACCTAATGATTTGTCTATGGATCATGAGGAGCTTTCTCATATTTTGGTTGTGAGTGATTTTAGCTCCCTCCCTTTGGAGGACATGCTTGCATGGAGCCCTGACCCATGGGGGTGTAATCAGTGGCTATTGGGTACTAGGTTCTTATCAGGTAGAAGTATGGTGGAGGAGAAGTTTGTTGGTGGAAGAATGCTTGGAATAAGTTCACCTGGCCTAAGTGTAACTTCTTTATGTGGCTCGTGGCTCATGATTCATGTCTTACTTGGGAAAACACGAGGAAGCATGGTTTCCAGGGACCTTCAATATATGTCCTATGTGGCTTCAATGAGGAGTCCTCCTCACATATTTTCTTCCATTGTACTTTTGTTAGGTTCATGTGGCACCATTGATGGGAGGCCTGGAAGCATGCTTGTGTTCATGATTTGTCTCTTATGTATTTTTAGAGAAGTCTTGGGAGACTGCCTGCCAAGGATTTGAATCTTCATGTGACCTAGTATTTGGTACCCTCTTATATCATTTGGTAGACTTGAATTGAGAGGAACCAAAGGATTTTCCAAGATCGAGCTTTGTCGATTCAAAAAAATTGGAAGCGGGTCATGGGTATGATTTAGGAGACTATTCAAGCTAATTGTGAGGTGAATCCTCCTATTGATGGTGAGGAGGTTGGGGTGTTGTTGAGGTTAGGTGTGACTAGTAAGGGGGAAGGATTTTCTCTCTTTAAGGGATAGGAATCACAAGAGGAAAATTCAATAGGAAAAAAAATGGTCTCCCCCTTCTGATGGTGTCTTGAAGATCAACACAAATGGTTCATCCAAGGGGAATCCTAGTCAAGTGGGGTTGGAGGAGTTGGTAGAGATAAATCAAGCTTGTTTGTGTTTTTATTCTCCATGTATAAGGGGAATCTGACTAATAATTTGATGGAGGCTCTTTCTATCCTTATTGCCTTGGAGAAGGCCTATGCCATGGGATGGCGCAAGGTTGTTTATGAATCTGACTCTATGATTCTTATTAATATGTTGAATAAGAAAATTTTTGAGGGGGTGAATTGGAAATTAGCTTCAATGGCTAGACAAATTCTAAGGTTGAGCAGTTTCTTGAAGGAGGTCTCCTTGTCCATATCCCAAGGGAATTGAACGGTGTTGTTGATTTTCTTTCCAAATGTGCTTCAGAGGACCAGTGAGGTTGGTAGGTTTGTGATTGGGGGTGGATTCTAGAGAATTTGGTGGGTAATTTACAAAGGTTGCTTCATGAGGATATGCATGGTTATGGATATTGGTGTCCTAGCCCCTCAGTGGCCATATTTTAGCGTGAGTTCTTCTTCTCTTTTTGATTATGCTTCTTTAGCCTTCAGGGCCTGTCAACCTTCTTGTTTTGGTTGTTGATTATACTTTTGTGACTTTCTAATCAATAACTTTTTACCCCCTTGTTTGCAATAATTTTAAATGAATGGGTGACTAGGGTATGCTAAGGTCATGTACCACCTTAACACCCCTTGCCTTGGAAAGACAAGGCCCTACCAAGGAATTAATGTCACCTCAACAAGAGAAGAGTACATAGTGAATAACTTTGAGCATGATATTGTACTTTGCACCACATTAAGCCAATGGCTGAAGGTCTTAAAGGTTTCTAGAAAACAAGTTTCATAGTAGAATTAGTGAGCAATGAGCTCGTACGAGGATGCTAAGTTGAGGGAGGTCTCCCCTCTCCTCCTCACCTATACACCTCTCAACAAATCAAGGGTTGCAAGGCTTGGCTTAAAGTATGCTAGCTATACCTTAGGGTACAACTTTTGTTCCCCACTCTTTATTTAACCTGCCTAAACACATGGTTGAAGTCATCCTTGCGGTGATGAAATCACCAAGGATGCCTCCTATTATAAGCAAAAGAAAAATATGCTATTATGATTCCCAAGACCGTTCTTTGGAGTTGCAAGGGAAGAGCATAGTGGATAATCTAATCCAAGATCACACTAGGTGTGATGAGAGAGCATATGTACCTAGGGACTTACTAGACACAACAAACAAAGTTCATTCACCTTATGAAATTAAGTGTTCCCATTTATGAAAAATCAAGCACAAAACCCCTACAATAGATAATGTCATTAGTTTAAGGTTTGGTCTCCAATTCCAACAAACACCACAAGCTTCTCAACAAACATATCAATATCCCTAAAATCCAACAAATAATTACATAAATGTAATTTTGGAAATAACAAAAAAGTAGATTGTACCTTCTTCGTCAGATGCACAATTTTGAGTATCAAATGTGCCACAGAGAGTCATAGATGCACCTATTCTCTACAAAGATGTGCCCACCAGAACTTTAATTGTGCCCAACATAGCAGCAATTGAGCAACTCTACATAGAAACATAAAAACACAAAAAATGAAGCCAAAAAAAGAAATTTTGAGGATCAAACTATCACTTTCAATTTTATAAAATGGCATAAATAGGGTTGTTAATCAATAATCCAACACAAAGAAGTCATAAAAGCTCAAAAAAGGTAGCATATACAAGTGCACCCAAACTGGTTACAAATGTGCTACACTGTGCAGCAACACATGCCACTCTATAGAAATTGCACCCAAGTTCCTATCAATTGTGTCATTCTACAAATAGTTGCATCAAACAACCTTGTAAATGAAAATATCACTCAAAAACTCACAAAAAAGCAAGGTTAAATAAGGGAAAAGGGTATCCCATTAGGTGTGCCAAAGTGTATGATCTAAAAATCTGACTATGAAATTGAAAAGTAAGCAATAATCATCAAGAAATTCACAATCAAAAGATAACAATAGAGAAAATAAGGAAAATTGATTCAAATAAGATGCAAACCTAGAAACATTGAAACACATGATTCACCTTAGCATAGCTCCATTGCTCTCCTCTATTCTTTCACCTTGGAGAATGGTGTCTAAAAATTTGCTCTCGTATTTTTAATAAGCACGATTAGAAATAAAGCACCAGGTCAAAAATTTGAGTATAATTTTGTCGCATGATTTGAGATGATGAGTGAGTGATATAATGGTTTCATTTATAGATTTTTAGTGATACCAATCAATGGTCGAGATCAAAGGAATGACCAAAATGGATCAATGGTGGAGGATTGATGACAAGAATTGATTGATTGTTGATTAACTGCATGATTTAGTTAAGAGAATTGAATGGAGTGATAAATCAGACTGACAAGTTGTTGACAAGATTAATTGCTCAGTTAACTAATTTGACATATTAGTAAACTTGAAGTGAGTGGGAGTGAAATAATTAATGGATTAGTGGATTGAGTTAATTGCTCATTGAACATGTTTGATTGATGAGTGGATTTATTAGATTGATTAGTGGACTGAGAGTAAGTCTTAGTCAGGAGGTAAAAGGTGGAATTTGCATGAGAATTTAATAATTAAATGAATTTAATTATTATTTATATGTGCAAGGTTGGAATTAATAAATGATTTTATTTATTTGAGAAATGGATTAATTAAATAATTAAAATAATTATTTAATTTGGGAAATAAATAATGGATAATTAATTATATAATGGTTTATTTAATTAATTTGAGAAGAATAAGGATAATTAGTGTGTTAATTAAGTAAATAAAATTTATTTAATTAATCAAGGAAGAGTGAATAATAATGTGAATTAATTAAATAATATGAAATTATTTAATTAATAGTGCAAGGAGGAAAAAATGATTCAATTATAAGAGATGGTATAAGATTAATTAAATAATAAAATTATTTAATGAAAATTGACAAAATAATTAGTGCAATGTGATGTCAGGAAATGTTAGTCAAATTTTAAGTGTCTACAGGTATTGTCCAAATATGATTTCAAAGAGACAACACATGTGCTTTGGAGTTATAAAAAAAATAAAGCTCTAAATTCCTATTAATGAATTAAGAGCATCATACTTCAAAGAAAACACAAATATTTTTTAGGGCATCATTGAAAGGATACTTACTCCAAAGGCCAAGAAACTTACTCTAGAGAAGAGAGGAAAAACCACACCCAAGGAAAATATGGAAGGAACTCTCAACACCAACTTCATAGAGGACACATCTATTCGAAATTGCAAATCCCCTTTTACAGAGATTATCTTGCATTAAGACTTTACCTTGCATATGCAGCTAGAAGAAAACATTCACCTTAGGGATCAACATCTTGTTCCATAACTTCCCCCAGAAAGGAAAAGAATCAGGCTTTTCCAATGAATTAACAAAGGTAGAGGCCACCAAAAATTTACCATTAGCACAGGGGCCCAAACTACCCTATCTAGTCTAGGATAGATGGGAACTCAAACATTACACATGAAGTCCTTTAAAACCATGAGAGATAGATCCCAATCCTCGAAATTCTTCCACTCCCCATTCTGAAAATAGTTAGCCACCCTAATACAAAAGAGTCACTTGCATAAAGGAACAATAGGGGGTGCTCAGGGACTTTATCAAAGGTTCGAAATGACATCAAGCATCCACCCAAAAAATAATTCTGGTACCATCACCCGGCAACCACCTAACACCATTAGCAATCAGGTCCCTGCAAGGAATGATATTTCTCCAAAAACAAGAGACAAAAGGGATATCATTAGAAGTAAGCATATTCCAAGTTCTCCCAAAGCCATATAGATATTTTTTTCTATCCATATAATCCCAACCAACTTCCCCATTGAGGATTCTCCAAACGTTCTTTGACAATTGTTGGCCTCCTACAATGATTTAATAACTAAGCCCTTACAACCATGATTCAGAGATTGGACATCTAACCTAAATAGTTATTTCAATCATCATGAAGGTGCATTTAACTTGTCAACCCAGGGACGTGAACTTGAAATGGGCTAGCATAGTATGTGCACTAGGAACTCAAAGTAGCCATTTTCATTCTACAGCTAAGGAACACACAATACTGAAAGTAAATTGCTTAGAAGGGAATACCATAAATTCCAATCATCAATCAACAACTACATCAAACTAAATTGCATAACAGAAATGAAAATTTGAGTAACAAACAGGGCACTACTCTGTCTGGTTTGGTTGTAGGAACAATCACAAAATGAAATTCTAGTGGCTGCAGGAACAGTCGATGCCAGATTTCTAACTAATTACTAAACATAAAGTAATACTAAACTAGTACTAAACTAAAGGATGGATTACTCACCAAGTGGGCCCCCTTGGATAAGTATCCTCTAAAACTAATGAGAACTCAGATGCTCGAACTCAAACTTTATTTTATTCATTGTAAATCATCAATACAAAAGAGTAATGTATCTGTATTACTAAAAAATTGAGAGTGGAAGTACAATATCAAGTTTTGCAACCCCTTAAGAAGGAGCATCAAACCCTTATTTATACTATCAGCTAAACAAGGCAGTCAACTCCATGACTGGTAGGATGCCATTTAGGGAAAACAAAGAAAGTGGAGTGGCGGCGGTTACGCGTGCATGGAATCTGGTCAAACATGCAGGTCTAAATGCAGATTCAACACAGCAGTAATGCTCGCGTCTACTCAACATCATTAAAGTCCACTACAAGGTGGTTACATTTGATTGCATGAGGAATCTTTTGTCGTTGACCTCCTTTGACCTTGAGTGATTCCTTTGTTGGACGTTATGGTGCATGCCCAGTTGGCGGTGTCTTCCTCAACTTAGCATCCTCAAATTAAATATGCATGGCAATGTTAGTACGCATAATAACTGCACATCTATAATCACCTTAAGTAACATTCATTAACCACATGCAAAATCAATATAGATAATCCACATAATATGCCAATGTCATTAAAACTTGCAGAGATAGGATTAAGCCCAATGTCTATGGTTTGAGGGAAACATTATGAAAATGTCAACATTTAACATCAAATTCCATGACAACTACTAGCAAATAAACTATAGATTCTACCCAAAATTGGACCAAAAACTAGGCTCATCAACAGTAACGCCTTATTCAAAGATTTTAAGTTTCTAATACCCGAGCCACCCCATTTCTTAGGCTTGCAAACCAAATCCCAAGCCACAAGAGGAATTATAGCTTTACATTCAACTCTCAACCACAAAAATATTCTCATGGTATGTTCCATTTTCTCCTCATATTTAATAACTAGAATTCTAAAAAGACTCATAGCATACAGTGGCAGATTCTGAAGAGTGGAGGAAATGGGTCGCACCTTCCCCACCTGACTAAGAAGCACCCCTTTCCAACCCACCAGCTTTCTATTGAACTTATCTAATAGACCAAGCTATAAGGACTCCAGAGTCATGGAAATACACAAAGGTAACCCCAAGTAGGTTGAAGAGAGCTCACCCCTATTACAAGAAAGCATCCTAGCTAGCTTCAGTTGCAGAATGTCAGGGGTGTTGAGGAAAAAAAATTGACTCTTAGGAAGATAAATACATTGGCTCGATGCCTTCTCATAAGCCTCAATCAACCCCTTCATGGTTTTGACCTCACAAGCAGAAGATTCACCCATCAAGATAGTGTCATCTACAAATTATTGATGAGTAACAAGCTCACATCTAGAAGAGGGGGAAAGACCCCTCCAAGAACCTGTAGACAAATCCTTATGAATATTTCTACCAAGGGCTTCCACCATCAAGATGAACAACAATAGAGAAATAAGGTCTCACTGCCTCAACCCACGTGAACTCCAGAAAAATAGAGAAGGAGAACTGTTCACCAAAACAACAAAAGGAGTCGAGATGAGTTGTTCAACAAGTTGAAGAAAATTTTGATAGAATCCAAAACGATCCAAGACCGCAATCAGGAACCTCCAGCTGACCCTATCATAGGCCTTAAGAAGATCGAGTTTTAGGAAAAAACCTGGCTTCTTATTAGAATTAAAAGAATGAGCAAGCTCATGGACAGTGATAATGGAGTCCAGAATCTGATACCCCTTAACAAAGCCACTTTGATGTTTTGAGATCATATTAGGGACAATCCTCTACAATCTAGTGGCTAGCACCTTCGAAAAAATCTTATAGATTGAGTTACAGATACTAATCGGATGGTAATCTCTGAAGCTACTATCATTAGCAAACTTGGGGATCAAAACAATGAAAGTCACATTCAATTCTCTAAGTAATCTTCTAGATCCATATATATCCTTAGTGGCATTAATCACATCTTTCGCAACAATCTCCTAGCATGACTAAAAAACAAAAAAGGAAAACCATCAGGACCAAGGGCTTTGTTCCCTTCAAAAGAGAAAACTGCATCCTTGATTTCCAAAGCAGAAGGGATGGCAGTAAGATCCCTATCCAGGTTCTCCAATACCAGATGGGGGATAACTTCCAAAGAAGCCTCCACACTATTTTGGTCTCAAACTAGATCATCTCTAAGAAAATTCTGAAAGAAATTTGCAGCAGCTCTCCTAATAGCCTCCTCTTCCTCCAACAACAAACCATTAGCCATGATGAAGGAAATCCTGTTGGACGATTTATGCCTGAGGGAAGTTAAATGAAATAACTTGGAGTTTCGGTCCCTAGACTTAAGCCAAATAGTGTGAGATATATGTCTCCAAAAATATTCCTCTTTTACAACAATGTCATGAAGTTGGGCTAGAAGACAATCCTCCTGCAGCTGGAGCTCTTTCGATAAACCCTTTGACTGAATATCTTCCTGAACACTATCCAGTCATTGAATAAGAGAATTCTTAGAGTCAAAGATATGACCAAATGACTCTATTCCATTTCTTGGGATTTCTCTTCACAAGATCCAACTTCTTAGCAACTCTAAACATCGCACTGCCATCAATATTCACTTTCCACCAATTCTTGATGCAATCCATAAACCTGGGATCCCTCAACCACATAGCTTAAAAATGAAAAGGAAAGAATTTCTTACCCCCAATCCTACCAGCCACAAAAGAGATATGGAAATGGTCTGACCCACATCTCATAATCGTCGAGAGAGAGCAAGAAAAATCCACAAACCACGAGGCCGATGTCAGGGATCTATCTAGCCTAACTTGGATATTTTAAGCACCAACTCGCCTATTAGACCAGGTAAACTCGGCCCCTGTCATCTTCACATCAATAAGAGCATTATCATTTATGAACATTCTCAAATCCAGGCAGCTGTCAGGATTGGCCTAAGAGCCACCCACTATTTCATTATCACAAAGGGGAGTGTTGAAGTCTCCCATTACCAGCCAGGGGTAGTCCAGAAAATTGGCCTGAAGACAACCAAGATCATCCCAAATTTTCTTCTTGGCTCGCTTCAGATTGGGAGCATAAACATTGGAAATAACCCAAGAGTAAGAATCCCTAAGCATAAAAAACTTCATCTCCACATGATTAAAGCCATTCGCAACCGGTACACCTTTAATCAACCTAGAATTTCAAAAGGTAGCAAGACCGCCTGAGGCTACCTTAGAGCTAACCCCATGAAAGCCACAGTCTTTGAAGAAGAAATTCTTTAAAGCTTCCAACTTTTCAATTTGCATTTTGGTTTCTTGAATCAACAAAATGTTCAGCTTATGGTCCTGAATCAAGTTCTTTAGGAGGTCCTATTTGTGCACATTATTTAACCCCCTGATATTCCAGAAAATAATCTTCATTTGCATGAGGAAGGGGTGCTCTTAGAACACAAATCAAAGAGATTTTTCTAAACCCCTTCTGCAATATCCCACTTATAGTCTCGCTCCCTACTTTTCTACAAAGAGGGTATCCCATGACCCCTTTGTTCAAACCCACAGTCTGCTTTTTTCCTTCTTGTGGTAACACCTTTGTGGGGTTGAGGGGGAGGGGAAGAAGAGGAATTCTTCTTTTTGCCTCTCACCAAAATATATCCTTCCTCTTCCTTACTCCCTGTATCAACAACCACTAAAACTCCCTCTCCACCCACAAGCCTAAACACACAATCCAGAGGAAAAGAAGAAGCAACATTTGGCTCTAGAATAACATGTTTAGGGGAGCATAAGGTATTTGAAACATGATCAACATCTAGATCCACAGACTGTCCAGCAGCCTCATCCTTAGACTTCTTGGTCGTGGAGCAGTGTGATCCTCAATATTGGTTGCAACCTCCATGACTTTTCCAGCAACAGACTCATCCTACTATAGGGGAACAGAAGGCCCCTTAGCCTCCTTAACCTTCCAAACTTTGGATTAAGGTACAACCATAGGCAAAGCCACCTTAGGAGGGAAGTCCTTAGCCTAGTGACCCACTTTTTTGCATTTGAAGCACACGAATGAGAAGGATTCAAAGACAACCTGTTACTTCCAGTAGCCCACCTTTGAGTTAAGTTGAAAAAAGTCAGGCATCATAGCGTCTTGGTCAATCATGATGCAAAATCTTGCTGCAACCAGACGCCTTCTAGAAAGAGTGGCCTTGTCAATAGAAACAAGACGTACAAAAGAGTTATCCACCACCTTAAACACCTCTTCATCCCAATATTCCAAAGGCAGATTCAACGGTTTCACCCACACTAGAGCCGAGTGAAAAAGGCACTTTGAAAGATCCATCCCAAGCTCCCAAGGACGTAACACCAGGGTAAGATGCCCAAATATCCATGACCCTTTTGCAAAAACCGATCTTAGGTCTTAATCACAGGAAAAGGAAAAGGAAAAAATCCTTTAGCCATAGTTGCAACCTCAACCTACCCCTTTAGAACCCACTTTTTACGAACCCAGGTGTGGACCTCCTCAATATTAAGTCTAGAACCTATAAATTTTCCCACCAAAAAAAAATCCATTCTAGCTATGTTTTTATCCACAATAGAGTTTGGAATGGACAAAGCAAAGCCACCTTCTATGTTAGAAGAATAAATTGATTCAGATGTAACTCCTTTACCTATAAGCTTTGAAGAGAAAAGGTCAACCCATCTCTACCCGAGCAAAGACAACTGCCCCACCGACTGGTTCTTTTCCACCAGAACATGCTCAATCTAGAAATCTTTTGGATTAGCCGTAGATGATTCACCAGTTGGGACCTGCACACAATCATCAAGAGCCACCACATGACCACCATGGGCCTTTAGAGCACAAACCAATTCCTCCACCGATGGACAACCAGCACATGTTTCCTTGGAAGCCTCAATTGCACACTGACCCTCAGAGTTTGCAACTTTGACCACATCCACACCGCACAACTCATCCTTCCTAGCAGCATCAATAGAGCACACCAAAGCATTAACAGGGCACACCAAAGCATCAATAGGTGGAGTGTCTTTGGTCCTCTATATTGTGGTATGTATATTGTTATTGTTGTTATTATTTTGGTTGTTACCATCGTTTTGAGTGACCTACCTTATATTAGCTTCGTATTTTACCATCCTATTATTGATTACAACTTGACTTAAGGCACTTTCAACAACCTCTTTATAGGACTTGAAAGGGATTTTCAGGACTTCTTCCCACATGTCCCTGCTTACGACTCATAAGAAGAGATCACATAGTTCCCTATAATCCATGTGTGAAATACTTGATGAGTAGAGAAATTATTTCCATCATGATGTAAAGTAAGCTACCAATTCATTATGGTCTTGTTTAAGACTCAAGAAATATTGGATTCTTATCTTTATCAATTTGTTCATATCAATTTCTATAATAAAATTATGTGAGTTACTAGAACAAGTGTATAGATCATCTAGGTAGTTAATAATACTAATATAATGTGATCTCTTCTAGGGTCTTAGGAAAAATGCATGTGAACACTACATTCCATGGAAAAAATTCTCAAAATATCACATATGTCTTGATATGAGTGTTGGGATCTCCTTCTCCCTTAAATTTGGGTTGGTAAAATAATATTATGTATCACATGATCTAATGGTTCCTTACAAAATTCAAGGTAATTCCTTAACAAGGTATTATGCATGGTTAGAGGTAGTCCTTTGAAGATGGATCATAGTGTAGGCATTTAATAGTTTCATTGTAGTTGAAGGTATGAGTAGGGTTGCTAAAACCTAATAAAGTTGTGATAATTATAAAATAAAGGGTGAGAAATTTAGATGGGGTTAGTTGAATCTTATGTTGGTGTGTTTCTCTCCAAGTTAGAATATATTAATTATGTTGAATGGTGAAGGTGGAGAAGGCACAAATATTTCATTTATTTTATTTTAAAAATATAATTTTAAATATGAGGTAGTTGATAACCCCCTTACTTGGGTCATTTTGAGTGATGATGAAAGGATTGACATGGAATTATCACCTTAGAGACCATGGTCTTGTGTTTATTTTCATTGGGTTTGTTGGAACCTAAAACCATTTTTTGCAAAAGTTTAGCTTCCCACGATGGAGAAAATGGACTACAACACTCAGAAAAATAGTTGGAAAATTTGCTCAAATGGCTCACTTTGAAAACACAACTTGAAGCCTCTTCAGTTTCACAAAAAATCACCTTGCAAGCATGTTTATCTGACATATGTGAATGTGCACGCCTGATTTTAGATTCATACGATCAGTTTTGACAAGGTTTCAAAATACCAAGTTGAAGGGTTCTATGAAGGTTTGTTGTCTAAACACAGTAAAATTTGTCAAAGGGACCAACTTTGGATGCCAACATTTATCAACTGAAATATTGTCATGACAAACCGTTTGGAATTTCATATTATTCCCACCTCAAGCTACCTTCATGCCAATTTTCAGAGCCTTAGCACCTCATTTGGTATTTTTTCAAAAATAAAACCAAATGGACTTTACATAGGTTTGACATCTGCATTTCCAGAAAATTGTCACAAAGGTCAACTTTGGCATTTGATATCTTGCGAAGAAAGGAGATTGATGAAAATTCATTGTGCACACATGTTCATTTGACCTAAATGAACTAATCTTCGAAGTTATAGCTTCACAGGATGAGATTGGATATTTCTTCAAAATGGCAAGATGATGGGTTCTAGTTGAGTTTAGACATATGCAGTATTTAGAAAATGCTAAATAAGCAACTTTGGACATTAACAATTTTCAATCTTGACAAATTCATGCAAACCTTCCTGACAACTATATTCCCCTATCATAACTCAACATGCTAGTCCAAGTAGTCCAAGTATGAGGATAGTTTCAAACTTCAAGGATGTCATATTGAGACCCTAATCTATGCTCATCACAATTGAGGAGATATTTCAATACCTCAAGGGAACAATAAGAGTAAAAAATACAAAGGGTAGATCTGTGAAATACATGTTCAAGGACAACTTATAAGTATAGCCCTTCAAACACCTTAAGACAATGATTGTGTTCAACATTTCAGATAAAAGGGGATAGAGTAATTGGAATATGTGTTATCGTTGAGGAGGTTGAATATACAGCGTTTATAAACAATGAAGGGATTATAGTATCTGTTGATTTGGTTAATGATAAAAGTAATCACCATCAAGATAAAATGCAAGAGAATGATGCCTCCAAATATGGAGATGCTTATGTCTTGAAAAGTGAAAAAAATATTTTCCTTAATGATAGAGCATACACGATGAGTAAGAGGCAAGGAAATATGACAGATTTAGATGATATCGTGAATAACCATGAAATTATCGTATTGAAAACGATGCTCGTGTCATGCTAAAAAGAGGGGAATACTATTTTTAATATAGCACAAGTTGATGGTATTCTTCAAAAATTGTTAAATCAATAGCTCTTTGGCATCAGATGAGGGACAAATATCATATAAATCTCCAAATAATGAAGAAACAACACAACTTAATGCCATTGTGGAAGTATTGAAGGGAGCGAACCTAATGCGGAGATGATGATATAATGGACATTTCGAGGAGGGCCACGGTTACATATCAACTTACAAATGAAGGTGAGAAGCAAGAGGTCGGTTTGCTGCTAGAGAGAGATAATATTACTAGAACTCAAGAAAATGAGCATGACATAAGAGGTAATGATGGGGCAGAAAAGTGTTGGATACTAATCTCACCTGGGAATAGCATTCTATCAGCTCATTTAGGGAAACAATCTTATATCTTCTCTTAACCGAGCAAACAACCAAAGAGAATGCATTAGAAGAGTTTTGCAGTTGGAAAGACTAGCTTTGACTCTTTGATTTGGCACCCACAAGTTACATGTTACGCTTTGATGTTGGTGTTGTAATACAAAAAAAAATCAACTTCAAAAGTGAAAAATGTATTGTTGATGAGGTACATCAAGCAACGTCAGAATTAATACACACTGTGTGTTTAGACATCTATCGGCTGTGACAAACCGTCTGGTGATCAAAGCCCATTATCGCACTCTTACATTGGTTTTCTATGGAAGTGCTACTAAAGAACCAGGGAAATTGGGTGTGGAATTTGACTTGGATAATTCTTTGGAAAATCTAGTTCATTCCCATGAAGAGGGTAAGATCTAATAAGGAGTAAATGGTGGAAAAAGACAAATGTGAAAATCTATATTGAAGAGATTCCCACATCTCCAGAGAAGACAAAGCAACAAACCCTAAAACCATGAACACAGTAGGGGAGAGGGCCTAGTAGTCGTGCACCCTAACTTCGCGCTTCTAATTATCCTACGTCGAAATTTCAAATCACTCCCAATTTTTTACAGCAGCTTACTTGGCAAGTTCTCTGCTTATAACTAAGGTTTTAGGGCCACATCATTAAATGCGTTTTTGTCAAGGTGTCCAAAAAGGCCCCAAAAAATAGTGAGACCAATTCTCGTGCATTACATCATGAGTAGTTGAGCGCTGATGTGGTATCACATGATTGGTTGCTTTTTAGATCAAAAGCATACATTTTGTTTAATTATGGGTAGTCAAATCACAACTATTGGACATTATATAAACGACTATTGGGTATTATATTCACGATTGGGTGCACGACTATTGGACCCCGCACGATTATTGGGCCCTAACCCCTATATATTGAAGAGACATTGCTTATTGAAGAGAGAATATTAAATGTCTCTTCGACACCCCAATGAGTCAACGAGAGAAGAATAGAAGATCATCAAAGAGAAATGAATGTGTCGGAGTGAGATTTTAAAAAGTCTCTTCGATACTCTAATGAGCAGCAAAGACACATGACTGGCTTGACAAATTCATCGAAGAGAGATAAAGGTATCAACAGGACATTGTTTAAAGTCTCTTTGATACTCCAATTCCCTTCGATAGGGAAAAAAGACAAGATCACGATGGAAAGATAAAACAAAGATTTATCAAAAAAATTATTTGGGTGTGGCCATGAAGTAAATAAAATATTATTGCAAAGATGTGGTGAATATTTTAATGAGAATTATTAAAATCACCACATTTGTTATGGGAAGATAGAGATTTTATCAATGATGAAAATTCATTTTCATTAAGAAGTAAAATATTTTCACCAAGATAATTGGAAATAGGGAGTGGGTAATTATTTACTTAGGGGACATTTTTCTAAAAGTCGGGTGAAAATACATACAGGTGAATACAAGATAAAATATTTTTACTAAGGTTGAGGTAATTACTTTACTTGGATAATATTTTAATGATTAAGAGTGAAACTTTTACAGAGGAAATTAAAGGACAATTTAAAGCCTTGTAATGGGTGATTATTTTTACTCAAGGAGTATTTTACACCAGGTGAAGATGCACAAATTAAATACAAAGTGAAATTACTAGTGAAAGGAGATTATTAAAATTAATTCTCATGGGAAGACAATAGAGATTAAAATTAAAATATTTTAATATGTTGAAGGAAAATTAATTAAATGAAAGGTTGCACCGGATAGTTGCGTGAAAGATCATAACCTTTGAAAATATAAGGTATATATGAGGGTAAAATCAAAGATATAAGATCATCAGCCAATAGTTAGAAATCAGTAGGTTAGGAAATCATCATCACCACCATTCCACTTCCATCCATCTACACTCATAATTTAATATATCAAAAGACTTCTACTATCAATGCATTATTATTTGAAGTATAAATAATGGAGAAGACTGTTTATAATTTGTGATTTAGTTCCAGTGTTCAACTGTTGTGTTGTCTCCAAAGTGGTTCTTTTAAGTTATTCAAATTTATACAATTTGTCAGGACACATTTGTTGTTATTGTGTGATCATTTTGATTGGGTTCTAGTTGGAGTGAATTAAAAATCCTTTCAATTAATTTATTTTAATTGGTTCCTACCAGGGATTAAAATCCTTTTGAAGTGGTTATTCTAACTGGTTTCCCTCAAGCTAAGAATTAAAGATCCTTTCATGCTATCATAGTAATTTGGGAGGATAACACTGGGATTCATAAAGAAGAGTATAGTAACTGACTAACCTGTACGTTTGTACAAGGTGCAAACATTTGAAAGTGCTCAGCAGTTAGAGTTAAACTGAGGAGTAGATCTACCTATCTTACATATTTGTCTCCATCACCATCATCCACCCTCGACTCCATTCACCCAATAGATTTAGGCACTAGTCAAATTTAGAGTATTTACACAAACTCTCTTTATACATTTTATTCTTCAAACATCTATAGTAGGAACTAATTAGTAAGCTTTGCATCTACTTCACACCCACGTGCCATTGTGAGTAGATTGCCCAAATTAGAATCCATTTTAGACTTTCAAAATTTCCTTTTTATTCAAGTACACCCACCTAGGTCTAGCAAAACCTAAAGAGCAAGCGGTGATCAACCATATTCACCTTGTTCATTAGCCAAAAGTGTATTAAGAGACTGGCACCCTCTTATGGTCTAAAACTTGATTTTTTGAGACCTAACAGATTGGCGACTCCACTGGGGAGTAATTCAGTTACATCTGATTGAAGACTATCATAAAGAGTCATTGAAGGGAGATTCATAGTTGAGAATTTTGTTGAAAATCAAAATACTCCACTGGGAATAGATCTAAAGAGGTAAAATTTTCTCACTTTTCGTAGAAGTGAGTGGCGACTCTCTTAAAATACTCAATGAAAAATACAAAGACATCTTGTGAAAACACCATTTTTTGGTCAAAATGAATATGTCAGAACAAGAGAGGAGGCATGAATTGCTTCGAGAGCTATCACAATTGAAATCCTAGCGTGCTTCACTTTCACAACATATACTAGTCTCTAAACAGGTTGCGTATGTGGATACAAGTAGACCTTGGACCCCACAAGTGCCTCATAATATAATTGGAATTTTTTGCAATGGGGATAATGCACACCATTTGTAGTAGGAAATTTTTACACCACATACCTCATATCAAATAAATGCTTATCCTGTATCTCCTTGGCAAAGATTAGTAAGCTACCAAAACCCATATGCCTCTCCAAATTTTGTCTCGGTCATTGATAAACCATTTAACTTCAATAATATCCAAGGCCACCCAAATCCTCATCCCTGTGAGCTGATAGAACTAATAAAGCATATCCCTAAATTTCACGGAGAAGGATATGAATCAGCTAGTAAGCATGTACAACAATTTTTGGATTCATTATGGACTTTCAAATTTATCATGAAGATGTCATTATGAAATGTTTTTCAAGATCTTTGAGAGATGATGTAAGGGAATGGTTTATAAGCTTACCCATGCAAAGTATATCTTCATGGGAAGATCTCAAGGGACTATTCCTAAGCCAATATGATGACAATTATGAAAGTTATACACAAAATTTAGGACCTCAGTCTATTCTAACAAACAATGAAATGACATATGATACATCAAAGGGTGAGAGCAGTTTTCGAAGTGTGAATGCCCCTATTGTCCCATCCCACTCACCTCAATTCCTCATACATCAGTTAGCCCTATATTCATCATCAAAAAATGACACATGTTGTTGACCTTGTTGTCCCTATTCAAGAAAATATGAATTCTCTTGAAAATATATATTAGAATTAGCAGTTTGAGGAGGAAGATGATGAGTATTCACATACTCAAGAATCCATCATGAAATTAGAAAATTACATAAACCCCTTAGATACATTCTTTGGCATAACAAGACATGAAGGAGAATTTGGACATGCTCTTCTTGAAAGAATGGCAGAGACTTATATGCAAATACCTCTCAATGCCCAGCCTGGTCACTCTGTATTCATTGAGCAGTTCATGAGAATATATTGGCTTGATTCAATCAGTTGGCCTGAGTCATTAAAACTAGTTACTTTTGACCAAGTGGATGTATTAATTGATATCATAGATAATAAAAGATATGAGCATGCTATCAATAATGAATCTAATCATGATATCATTGGTGAATATGGAGAAACTGATCGAACAGTGCGCCAATCGAGGAAACATGCATAAGTGAAATTTTCAATAATGATGTTCCAGATATGAATGAAGATGAAACTACTGAGGACCAATTTTCCATCTTGGAGGATGATTGCAGTATTGAAGATGTTGAAAACACATTTCCTAAGGAATATATCAGTCATGATTTAGATGAAGTGGAAGTGTAGCCATGTATGCATTGTCATAGAATTGACAACAATAAATTAGAAGTTGAAATAAAAGAAAATAGTATGCCCTACAACAATGAAGAGGGCAATGATTACTTCATAGAGGATGGGTATGCAGGTGAAAATAGTTGCTATGGTAGTTTGCATGATGAGGATAAAAATATAGAAGGTCTCTCTTGCATATCAGATTATGACTATGAAAATAGTGCATGTTATGAAGAATTCATTGAAAATCCAGATTTTGATGGCAACCCTGTGGATTTTGATTTACAAAGGGATGCTTATAGCTCTTATAAGGAAGATGTGAAAGAAGAATTAAGTCCTCTTAATAGTGAACAAATGGGACATTCATCAATAGCTGAGTACTATGATGACACAATTAATGAAGGAGAAGTTTGTACACCTGAAAATAGTTTTCAAATTTTTTCAAACCCATTGTATGATGAAAAGATAGAAGAAAATTAGATAACATTTTACCAAGTTGTGTTAGAACTTGACTTTCATGTGTTTTCAAATCCATGCTATAACAAGGTAAATTTTTTAGATAATCAAGATTTTTATCAACTTGTGAAGTAAGTGACTGTGCTGATAATGCATCATATTTGGCATTTCTTGATGATCTCGAGTGTTGTGATGATAGAAAAAAGGTGAAGAATGCATCAATGAGATGGATTAAGAGGCATTTTCACTCAGTAGTGAACAAATTTCATATTTTCTAATAATGGAATATCAGAGATATACAAATGGGAATGATTTTGAATTTTCATGTCCAACATACATTTGCTTTGATAGTGAGAGCACTTTGTGTGACAGTGATGAGAAAACTCTCGAAGTTGATCAAGATTCTATGTCTATCCTTGTTCAAGAGGAGATATATAAATTAGAATTGGATATCTTTGAGAATGACATTGATTCACATATCATGGATAATACATGCTCAACATCAATTGGTTCAAATGTGCATAATGATGACTATATGAATCAATAATTCGTGTCACTGCCAATTAATGATATGGAAGAAGTAGAAAATGTTTCAGATCTAATTATCCCAAAAGATGTTGATGTGACATAATTTTTGGACCTATGTGAGAAGCATTCAAATGATGGAATGAGCAGCATGAAGGAGCATGATTATTTTTCCAGTTTGCATCAATGGCCTCATGATGATCTCAGATTTCTTGTGCAAACTTATGATAAAATCAAACCATATAATCTCAGTTATATGGTGAACAGTGAATGTTTTCAGTTTTCAAATCAACTGGCATATCATTTCATGATGCATGTCAATGAAAAGAATAATGAGGAATGTTGTATCAAAATTGAATACACTTTGTATGATAGAGATAGTAATATTTTATCACATGATGAGAAGTTTCATATCATATCTAATCATGAGTTGTAGAGTGGTGAAAGAGAGGTAGGAAAAATTGAACATAGTACCATTCTGAAATTTCCCAGTGAAAGTGGATACAACAGGGAAAACTTCATGAAATTTTTCATGTGGAATCTGATGAACTCAGACCAAAGTAAGGTTTATGATAGAGGGAAATAAAGGCCTTTATTTTTTGGGTGGCCTCGAGCCATCAATTGTGGTGTGATTTTATAAATCATACCAATTTAATGTAGAGATGAATTTGATTTTGTTGCCCAATGGACAAGGCATTCGGCCTGCTCTCCCAGAGACCTAGATTCTTGCTATTCCCACAAGGGGCATACATCCCTAGATGGAGAAACTATTGGAACCTAAAATTTCTTACCATTTTTTGCAAAATTTTAGGTTCCCACGATGGAGAAAATGGACTACAACACTCAAAAACACAATTGGAAAATTTTCTCAAATGACTCACTTTGAAAAATAACAACTTGAAGCCTTTTTAGATTCACACAAAATCACCTTGAGATCATGTTTATCTAATGTATGTGAATTTGCACACCTGATTTCAGCTTTGTACGATCAGTTTTGACAAGGTTTCAAAATACCAAGTTGAAGGGTTCTGCGAAGGTTTGTTGTCTACACAGTAAAATTCGTCAAAGGGACCAACTTTGGATGCCAACATTTATCAACTGAAATATTTTCATGACAAAACGGTTGGAATTTCAAATTCTTCCCACCTCAAGCTACTTTCATGCCAATTTTTAGGGCCTCAACACCTCATTTGGTATTTTTTCAAAAACAAAACCAAATGGACTTTACATAGGTCTAACATCTGCATTTCCAGAAAATTGTCACAAAGGTCAACTTTGGCATTTGATATCTTGCAAAGAAAGGAGATTGATGAAATTTCATTGTGCATACATGTTCATTTGACTTAAATGAACTAATCTTCGAAGTTACAGCTTCACAAGATGAGATTTGATATTTCTTCAAAATGGCAAGATGATGGGTTCTAGTTGAGTTTAGACAGATGCAGTCTTTAGAAAATGCTAAATAAGCAACTTTGGACATTAACAATTTTCAATCTTGACAACTTCATGCCAAATCGCCCGACAACTATATTCCCCTATCATAACTCAACATGCTAGTGCATTTTCATGATCCCAAGAGAAAGTTTGATCAATTTTCCACAGCAATTCTGGAGGCTACTTGACTTGTTTTGATCACAAGGCAAAATATCTGAAAATCAAATTTTGACAACTACCCACTTCATATTTTTCCCTAGATGCATACAAAAGTAGTATTTAACAAGTAATTGGATGAAATTATCTAGATTTGAGAATATAGATACATAATCCACAGTGATATTGAACAAGCCTTTCATTTGAGGTCTTTACTTCATAAAATGAAAGATGAGAGGGTAGTCCAGGTATGAGGATAGTTTCAAACTTCAAGGATATCATATTGAGACCCTAATCTATGCTCATCATAATTGAGGAGATATGTCAATACCTCAAGGCAACAATAAGAGTAAAAAATACAAAGGGTAGATCTGTGAAAGACATGTTCAAGGACAACTTATAAGTACATAGTTCTTCAAACTCCTTAAAATAATGATTGTGTTAAACATTTTAGATAAAAGGGGACAGAGTAATTTGAATATGTGTTATCCTTGAGGAGGTTGAATATACAACATCTATAAACAATGAAGGGATTATAGTGTTGAAAGGCGTAAGACAAATGAGAGGGGGGGTGAATTAGTTGTCACCAATTACATTCACAAATCTCAAACAATTATTAATCTTCACATCCACTATAATCTGTTATTAAGTATGAGCATGAAGTGCAAATAACAAAACACAATATCAACACAATAAATACCAGATTTACGTGAAAAACACAATAAGGGAAAAACCACTGTGAGGATTAACTCACAATATAAAGTAATAGCAAAATCGATTACAAAGAAGCTCACTGTCTAGATACAAGGCTCACTGCCTACATATAGGAATCACTATCTAGAAGGAAGGCTCACTGCCTATAGATAAAGAAAGATAACATAAAATCCACCACAACAACTTGCACACATCCACAACCTTGATTAGAGAATTGCAGACACCATCAGCTCACTACTTTAAGGATTCTAACACATTAAAGTATTGTTGTCTTAATTCACTTCCGCACACTCTTGCTTCTCACACTTGTGGCTTCATATCACATCTCACAATCCTTCGCATCACCTTAGAAACTTTCTCCAAGGTCGGCCACACACGCTTCATTTTACAAATTCAAATTAGGTCGGCAACTCAACATTCACGCGATGGAAGAGAATGAGAGCAGACCAAACCAACACTTAATCAAGACCCAAAAAAACATCTTAGATCAATCACATGCTTATCCTTCTCATGACTTATCCTTCTCATGACGTGTAGACACCAGGTTGGCCAAACCTAATGAAAACACAAATGAATTTTGAAGTACACATTTTCGTAACAAGAAGATAACATGCAAACCACATAACACGCTTCACCGTACACTGGAACACATCTTAGATACCTTCAGATTCATCCACAGTTGATGCAACAACCTTCATGCACGTAATAATATCCATCAGTCCATCCAAACTGTACAGACACACACAGTAATTCTGAAAATCATCTTCTGGAGCACCAAACCATGAACACCTTTGACAGAACATAGATTACACCATTACAAGCCTTCTACCAAATCTACAAGACTAGAAACAAACCAGCGGAGGACTGCAGAGTAGATACATTTCTCCCAATCCATAGACAACCAACTTTTCCAAACCAGTTCACACATCGGTGAACAGAACTTTCACACTTCATCAAACCAGAAGCTCTAATCCATGATATATCACCCAAGGATTCCCTTAAAAAACACTATATATCTACACAAGCATATGATCAACACAGAAGAAATGTGGAGCACAAACTAGAGCACATTTTGAACATACACACAACTCTGACTTCACTATTTCTCAAAAGCACTTGGTAACTCATCATATCGGCACACCCGCAACACCATAAAGATAGCTCCATGTACTCACAATATCTCTGCAATATCTCAACTATACATGCACAACCTACAATCACTTGTTTCCTTTCTCTGCAACAACTTATACTGTGTTGACATCAATGACAACATTAATGACAACACCACCATACTCATTCATACTTGCAACAATCTCCCCCTTTGTCATTGATGGAAACACGTGATGTAAAAAAGCATCAAAGACAACATCCATTCCATTCCTATATTCTCCTTTATATCTCTAGATTAGACAGCCTACACAACATTTCTCGTACTCTCTTTTCCTTGCAATATTCTCTCTTTCACATGACTTTCTCTCCCCCTTTGATATAAATGGAAAAGAAAAAAAGGTTTGCAAAATTCTTCAGCAATATGTAGCTCAGATCACTCCCCCTTAGGAGTGCACCCATTTCATACTACAACAATGATACTTCCTACTCCCCCTGAGGAGTAAACATTAGTCATCAGTCTAAACAAATGAAGAATCTGTAGATCTACTGGATTGATGCACCTCCATGTGCACCTAATTCAAGGAAGGAGTGGAAATAACCCCTAACTTCTCCCTAAGATACTCAAAAGTACCCTTCGGAAGAGCCTTAGTAAATATATCAGCAATTTGATCCTTCGTAGACACATATTCCAGCTTGACTTCATTCTCCAATACTTTTTCTCTCAAGAAATGATATTTGATAGATATGTGTTTTGTCCTTGAATGTACTACCAAATTCTTTGAAATATTTATTGCACTTGTATTATCACAGAAGATAGGGATATGCTCATCACACATTACTCCTATATCCTTTAATGTTTACTTCATCCATAACACCTGTGTGCAACAAGATGTTGCTGCAATGTACTCAGCCTCTGTAGTGGATAAAGAAATTGAATCTCGTTTCTTGCTTAGCCATGAAACCAATATTCCTCCAAGAAAGAATGCACCACCACTTGTACTATTTCGGTCATCCACACAACTATCCCAATCTGAATTAGTGTAAGCACTCAAAGTGAAATCAGTATCCTTAGGATACCACAAGCCATAATTTGGAGTGCCTTTTAGATATTTGAATATCCTTTTCACAGCTATAACATGTTCTTCTTTAGGTTCTTCCTAAAATTTGGCAACCAAACATACTGCATGCATGATATCTAGTAACAATCCATCGATCATTGATCTATACATGCTTTGATCAACTTTAGGAGAATCATCATCCTTAGTTTACATCTAGTCGCCATAGGGGTACAAACTGGTTTGGATTCATCCATTCCAAACTTCTTCAACAATTATTTAACATAATTTGATTGTGAAATGAATATGCCCTTATCAGTTTGATTCACTTGAAGTCCAAGAAAGAAGTTCAACTCACCAATCATAGACATCTCAAATTCCTTTTGCATCTCCTCTACAAATCTCTTGCACATACCCTCATTTCCTCTAAAGATAATATCATCAACATACAAAACCACTATTACCATTTGATTTCCTTCAACCTTGAAATAGAGATTATTGCCTACAGAGCCTTTGTTGAACCTTTTTTGTGTCAAACATCTGTCCAACCTTGCATACCATGCTCTGGGAGCCTATTTAAGTCCATACAATGCCTTTTTCAACTTACAGACCATGTCCAGTTTATCTAATAACTGAAATCCCTTTGGTTTTTCCATGTAAACCTCTTCTTCCAATTCTTCATTCAAGAATGCAGACTTAACATCCATTTGGTATACCTTGAAATATTTGTGAGTAGAAAATTCCAAAAACATTTGAATAGCTTCCATTCTTGCCATCGAGGCAAATGTCTCCTCAAATTATATTCCTTCAACCTATGAATAACCTTTGCATACAATTCTTGCTTTGTTTCTTACTACTTCGCTATTCTCATTCAACTTATTCCTAAACACCCACTTTGTACCAATTATGTTCTTGTTTACAATTCTAGGAACTAGTTTCCATGTCTAATTTTTCTCTATCTGAACATTGCAATTCCCCTTTCATTTCTCTTACCCAATTCTCATCTTTGCATGCTTCACACACTGTTTTAGGTTCTATTTTGGAAAGTAAATAGATTTACCTCAGCTACCACCACTTTGCTTCTTGTCTTTACACCTTCACTTTTATCTCCAATTATCTATTCTTCAAGATGATTTTTCTGTACAAATTTTAGGGTTTTAGGAGCAGGTTTCAGAGCTTCTTCTTCTTCCTTATTCTCTTCTTGTACTTGTCCGTAGATAGGTTCATCTGGTTCAACTTCACTTATTTCAACTGGTTTGTGCATATCTTCATCAACTTTTACATTTTCACTTTCAACTATCTTTCTCAATCTCTTATTGAAGCATCTATAAGCTTTTCTATTAGTTGAATATCCAAGGAAAATACCTTCATCACATCTTGCATCAAAATTTCCTAGGTTCTCATCATCTCTTTTAATGTAACATTTGCTTCCAAACACCTTAAAGTACTTAATAGTAGGAATCTTTCCAGTCCACATTTCATAAGGGGTCTTTGTGTTGTTACCTTTGATCTAAACTCTATTAAGAATGTAAACAATAGTGTGGATTGCTTCTCTCTAGTATACATCAGGTACATTTGCCTCTTTCATCATAGTCCTTGCAACTTCTTGCACAGTTTGGTTCTTCCTCTCTACAACTTCATTCTGCTGAGGAGTTCTAGGAGCAGGAAAATGTCTCTTTATACCATGCTCTTTACAAAATGTATTAAACTCACTAGAAGTGAATTCTCCACCTCTATCAGACCTTAAGCATTTTATTTTCAAGTTCACTTCATTTTCTACCATAGCCTTGAACACTTTGAATCTGTCTAGAGCTTGATCTTTCTCCCTAAGAAAAGTAACCCATGCCATTTTTGAATAATCATCAATCAAAGGCATAAAATACCTGTCACCATAAAGAATTCATGTTCTTGTGGGACCACAGAGGTCTGTATGAATCAATTCCAATGTTCTAGTAGATGACTGCTCTTTTCCTTTAAAACTGCATCTTGTTTGTTTTCCCAACTGACAACTTCTACAAATAGTATTGGTAGGCTTTGTGATTTTAGGCGGATCCCTGACAACTTCTCTTGAACTAATCCTGATTAGATTGTCAAAGTTTACATGTCCCATCCTCTGGTGCCATATCCAACTTTCATTAAATTGAGACACAAAACACTGACCATCAACACCCTTAAGCTAATAGATGTTTCCATATGTTCTTCCTATAGCTACCACAGTTCCAGACCCTTTTCTAATCTCACGGGTATTATCCTGAACACAAGTTTTAATCCTTTTCTACACATTTTTCCAACACTCAAGAGATTATGCCTTAATCCCTTAACATAATAGACATCATTAGTACCGTGTTTTCCATCAAAACTAATTGAAACATTCCTTTTCCAACAATCTTTGCACCAAAATCATCTCCAAACATGACTAATCCACCATCGTAATTTTCAAGTTTATTAAACTTACTTTTGTCTTCGATCATTTTATTTGAGCAGCCATTGTCAATCACCCAATAGTCTTCATCTTGTCTAGCATGAAAGGCAATAGCCAGAGTACCTTTCATCTCTTCCTTCTTGAGCTCTGGACCACTTTCCCTTGCACATCTTCCATGGTTAATAGACACTGATTTATTCTCTAAGGCTAGAAACAAGCACTCATCATTATCACCTTCAAAATCAGAGTTTCCAACATCTTCTCTAACATAATACAATTTCTTGAACTTCTTATCCTTTTTGTCTTTATTATCTCTGCTCTTCTTGTGTACAACTCTATTTGGACATATTGAAGCATAGTGGCCAATATTTTGACAACTGAAACATTTAAAGGGCAACATACCTTTGTATTTACCAGTACCTTTCTTCAATTTCCTTGTAAAGTTTGCTTCCAATTCCTCTGAACCTTCACTATCCAGACCATCTTTTGTCTTAGTGGCTTTGAAGGCTATTTCTTGTTTCTCCTTTTCTTTTCCAAATTTCCTCATTTCAAATGCGATCAAGGTGCCAAATAGTCATTCTTTATTGAATTTCTTTGGATCATACACTTCCTCAATAGCTGAGACCTTGTCATTATAACTCTCTGGTAGGGTCATCAAAATCTTCTCCATTACATCTTCATCTGTCAGAGTACCACCTTGATTTTTTACTTCATTTGCTGCAATATCAACTCTCTGAAAGTAGCTTGCAATGTATTCAACTTATTCCATTTTTTAATTCTAATATCTATGATTTGTTGTTAGCTTCTTTGATAATTTCACTCTATCACTTCCTTCATAGATATCTTCCAAATTTTTCCAAACTTCATAAGCAATTCCCAATGAAATAACTTTTGTCTGCTCAGTCTTAGATAAAGCAATATAGATTGCATACCTTGCTTTTTCATTTTCCTCATAGGAAAAAATCTCATCTGCAGAAGAAGGACCACTTGCCGACTCAACATATTTTGTCTCAACAACTTTCCAAGTCTTGAAGCCAAGAGAGATTGGGTAACCTCTCATATGCACTTTCCAATCACTGTAGTTAGATCCATCAAACACAGGGATTGACAATTTGTGTGTCATCAGATCTACCTTAAGTGGTTAATCTCTTCTTTGAGGAACCAATGCTCTGATACCAATTTTTGAAAGGTGCAAGACAACAAAGAGGTAGGGTGAATCAGTTGCCACCAATCACATTCACAAATCTCAAAAAATTATTAATCTTCACATCCACTTTAATCTGTTATTAAGTATGAGCATGAAGTGCAAATAATAGAAAGCAATATCAACACAATAAACACCATATTTACATGGGAAACCCAATAAGGGAAAAACCACGGTGAGGATTAACTCATAATATAAAGTTATAGCAAAATTGATTACAAAGAGGCTCATTGCCAAAGATAGGACTCACTGTCTGAACACAAGGCTCACTACCTACAGATAGGACTCACTATCCAAAATGGAGGCTCACTGCGTACAGATAAAGAAAGATAACAAAAAATCCACCACAACAACTTGCACACATTCACAACCTTGATTAGAGAATTGCAGACACCATCAGCTTACTGCTTTCAAGAGTCTAACACACTAAAGCACTGTTTCCTTAATTCACTTCCGCACACTCTTGCTTCTCACACTTGTGGCTTCATATCACATCTCACAATCCTTCGCATCATGACTTGTATTTATACCGTCTTCAACCTTAGAAACTTTCTCCAAGGTCGGCCACACACACTTCATTTTACAAATTCAAATTAGGTCGGCAACTCAACATTCTCGTGGTGGAAGAGAATGAGAGTGGACCAAACCAACACTTAACCAAGACCCAAAAAAATATCTCAGATCAATCACACGCTTCCTTAATTGATACTTATCCTTTGCATGACATGTAGACACCAGGTCGATCAAACCTAATGAAAACACAAATGAACTTTGAAGTACACATTTCTGCAACAAGAAGATAACATGTAGATCACATAACATGCTTCACCATACACTGGAACACATCTTAAATACCTTCAAATTCATCCGCACCTAATGCAACAACCTTTATGCTTAGAATATTATCCATCAGTTCATCCAGACTTTACAGACACACACAATAATTCTGAAACTCATCTTCCGGAGCACCAAACCATGAACACCTTTGAAAGAACATAGATAACACCATTAAAATACTTGTACCAGATCCACAAGACCAGAAACAAACCAGCGGAGCAATGCAGAGCAGATACATTTCTCCCATTCCACAAACAACCAATTTTTCCAAACCAGTTCACACACCGGTGAACACAACTTTCACACTTCATCAAACCAAAAGCTCTAATCTAGGATATATCACCCAAGGATACCCTTAAACAACACTTCAGATCCACACAAGCATAGGATCAACACAAAAGAAATGTGGAGCACAAACTGAAGCACATTTTGAACATACACACAACTCTGACTTCACTATTTCTCAAAAGTACTTGGTAACTCATCATATGAGCACACCTGTAACACCATTAAGATAGCTCCATGTACTCACAACATCTCTACAATATCTCAACTATACATGCACAACCTGCAATCACTTGTTTCCTTTCTCTGCAACAACCTGTACTGTGGTGACATCAATGACAACATTAATGACAACACCACCATACTCATTCATACTTGCAACATATAGTATATGTTGATTTGGTTAATGATAAAATTAATCACCATCAAGATAAAATGCAAGACAATGATGCCTCAAAATATGGAGATGCTTATGTCTTGAAAGGTGAAGAAAGTATTCGCCTTAATTATAGAGCATACACGATGAGTAAGAGGCAAGGAAATATGACAGATTTAGATGATATCGTGAATGACCATGAAATTATCTTATTGAAAACAATGCTCATGTCATGCTAAAAAGAGGGGAATATTGTTTTTAATATAGCACAATTTGATGGTATTCTTCGGAAATTGTTGAATCAATAGCTCTTTGGCATCAGATGAGGGACATATCTCGTATAAATCTCCAAATAATGAAGAAACAACATGACTTAATACCATTGTGGAAGTATTCAAGGGAGAAAACCTAATGCGAAGATGATGATATAATGGACATTTCGAGGAGGGCCATAGTTACAAATCAACTTACAAATGAAGGTGAGTAGAAAGAGGTCGGTTTGCTACTAGAGGGAGATAATATTACTAGAACTCAAGAAAATGAGCATGGCACAAGAGGTAATGATGAGGCAAAAAGTGTTGTATACTAATCTCACCTGGCAATAGCATTCTATTAGCTCATTTAGGGCAACAATCTTATATCTTCTCTTAACCAAGAAAACCGCCAAAGAGAATGCATTGGAAGAGCTTTGTAGTTAGAAAGACATAGCTTTGAGTCTTTGATTTGGTATCCACAAGTTACATGTTACACTTTGATGTTGGTGTTGCAATACAAAAAAAATCAACTTCAAAAGTGAAAAATGTACTGTTGATAAGGTACATCAAGAAGCGTCAAAATTAATACAAACTGTGTGTTTAGACATCTATCGGCTGTGACAAACCCTCTAGTGATCAAAGGCCATTATCGCACTCTTACATTGGTTTTCTATGGAAACGCTGCTAAAGAACCAGGGCAATTGGGTGTGGAATTTGACTTGGATAATTCTTTGGAAAATCTAGTTCATTCCCATGAAGAGGGTAAGATCTAATAAGGAGTAAATGGTGGACAAAGACAGATGTGAAAATATATATTGAAGAGATTCCCACATCTCCGGAGAAGACAGAGCAACAAACCCTAAAACCATGAACATAGTATATATTGAAGAGACATTGCTTAGTGACGAGAGAATATTAAATGTCTCTTCGACACCCTAATGAGTCAACGAGAGAAGAATAGAAGATCGTCAAAGAGAAATGGATGTGTCAGAGTGAGATTTTTAAAAGTCTCTTTGATACTCTAATGGGCAACAAAGACACATGATTGGCTTGAAGAATTCATCAAAGAGAGATAAAGGTATCGACAAGACATTGTTTAAAGTCTCTTCGATACTCCAAGTCCCTTCAATAGGGCAAAAAGATAAGATCACGACAGAAAGATAAAACAAAGATTTATCAAAAGTTTGATTTAGGTGTGGCCATGAAGTAAATAAAATATTATTGCAAAGATGTGTGGTGAATATTTTAATGAAAATTATTAAAATCACCACATTTGTTCTAGGAAGATAGATATTTTATCAATGATGAAAATTCATTTTCATTAAGAAATGAAATATTTTCACCAAGATAATCGGAATCGGGGAGTGGATAATTATTTACTCAGAGGACATTTTTCTAAAAGCTAGGTGAAAATACATACGGATAAATACAAGATGAAATATTTTTACTAAGGGAGAGGTAATTACTTTACCTAGAGAATATTTTAATTATTAAGAGTGAAACTTTTACAAAGGAAATTAAAGGACAATTTAAAGCCTTGTAATGGGTGATTATTTTTACTCAAGGAGTATTTTATACCAGGTGAAGATGTACAAATTAAATACAAAGTGAAATTACCAACGAAAGGAGATTATTAAAATTATTTTTCACGGGAAGACAATAGAGATTAAAATTAAAATATTTTAATTTTCCAAAGGAAAATTAATTAAATGAAAGGTTGCACTGGACAACTATGTGAAAGATCACAACCTTTGAAAATATAAGGTATATATGAGGGTAAAATCAAAGACAGAAGATCATCAACTAGTAGTTAGGAATCAATAGGTTAGGAAATCATCATCACTACCATTCCACTTCCATCCATCCGTACTCATATTTTAATACATCAAAAGACTTATGCTATCAATGTATTATTATTTGAAGTATAAATAATGGAGAAGGTTGTTTAAAATTTGTGATTTAGTTCCAGTGTTTGATTGTTGTGTTGATATTCATTCTTATGTGTTGTTTTGCTATCTCCAAGTGGTTCTCTTAAGTTATTCAGATTTATACAATTTTTCAGGACACATTTGTTGTTACTGTGTGATCATTTTGATTGGGGTCTAGTTGGAGTGAATTAAAAATCCTTTCAAGTAATTCATTTTAATTAGTTCCTTCTAGGGATTAAAATCCTTTTGAAGTGGTTATTCTGACTAATTTCCCTCGAGCTAAGAATTAAATATCCTTTCATTCTATCATAATAATTTGGGAGGATAACACTGGGATTCATAAAGAAGAGTATAGTAACTAACTAACCTGCACGTTTGTACAAGGTGCAAACATTTAAAAGTGCCCAACAGTTAGAGTTAAGCTGAGGAGTAGATCTACCTATCTTACATATCTGTCTCCATCACCATCATCCACCCTCGACTTCATTCACCCAACAGATTTAGGCACTAGTCAAATTTAGAATATTTACACAAACTCTCTTTATACACTTTATTCTTCAAACATCTACAGTAGGAACTAATTAGTAAGCTTTGCATCTACTTCACACTCACATGCCATTGTGAGTAGATTTCCCAAATTAGAATCCATTTTAGACTTTCAAATCTGCCTTATTATTCGTGTACACCCGCCTAGGTCTAGCAGAGCTTAAAGAGCAGGGGGTGATCAACTATATTCACCCTGTTTGTTAGCCAAAAATGTATTAAGAGACTGGCACCCTCTTATGGTCTAAAAACCTATGTTTTTGAGACTTGACAAGGTTTTAAAATGGTTTCTTAGCATCCCAAACTCAAATATATTGATTTGTTCTCCCAAAGTGAGATTAAGAGTATCTACAATCTTTGTTTATCTAATTGTCATCTTGTGCTCTACCACTTTCATGTAGGTTTTCTTACTTTGTGGATGTGGTCTATGTATTCTATAGATCAAGTTACTCCATTTTTTATCACCTTTGGTGGCTTTTCTAGTTTTATGTGTTATGAGCAGACTAGGTAATTTTAATGAGCCATGTCATGGGCCATTTGGGTTGTTTGTGTGCTTGCTAAGTATTTCTCAAGGTGAACCATTTTATTGTTAATGTTGTTGGTTGTCTCTATATATGACAAAGATATGGTCCTACTTTTGAATCTCAAATCAATTTATCACATGTTGGGCCCCTTCAATGAATTGAGTTGAGTTGAAGGATTATCTCCTGATATGACCCCATGCATAGTTATTAAAGGTATTGCAAGCTTAGCTATGTTTTGTATTATTCTCTAGCTCTCAATGAGCATCTTAAAAGTTTCTCTTTATTCATACATGTACATTAAAAGAGCTATTGGATCTAGTTGTATATAGTGATCAAAGGAGAGGGTGATTGGATCAACTGAAGGGACTTGCCCTTAGCTTGTTGTCTATTAGTATGCGTTCATGGTGTTATGGGTGCCACAAGGATGAAGTTATAAGAAAATAGACAAAATGGAATAGAACAGATAAAAAGATGATACAAATCATCCTAAAAGGAATTGTTCTTAACAACTAGGTCACCAAAAATATATGTACTCTCCTAATTTGGCTTACCCATATTTGTGAGTAGATGAAAAATAGTTGATGTAGTGTGTTGCACTTATGTGGCTTGTGCTTGGATAGATCACTCCTATTAAACAATGTAAAAGCAAGTTAACTAGATGAGTATTTAAAGGAATACCTTCTTCATGAGGGAGAAGTGCCCTATGAGTGGTAATGATTCTTTGTAGTGGCATAGTAGTGACAATTTTGATAAAAGTGTTTATAGTGGTGTGTACAACACTGAATTATTGTTTAAAAGTTTGTAGGGTTTCAAGACAATATTTATTCACCATTTCTCAATTCATTCTAATACAATGGCTACTAAATAGTCATTTTATTCCTAGACCTATTATACGTCTCTTTTTTCTTCTTATTATTTAATAAGTTCAAGTGGTATAAAGTTTTCTATTAGATTCTAAGTAGTTGTTTTATCCAATCTTCCTTGATACCCAAACACATAAGAATAATATGTTGAATATGACAAAGGTAAAGAAGATGTGGATCTAAAAAACCTTTGGGATCATAATTTTGGATGGGTTATTGACTTTGAACTATAAATAAATGTTGAATTGTTTTTGTTGTTTGATTGATGTTTTTTTATTTTTGGATAATTACTTGCTTGAGCATGTAGGTGTTGAGAATAAATTTTGGAGCACTTTGGTCAAGTATGCTAGGACCTAAGTTTTTTATTAGTAGGAAAAACAAGTTTTGAAGGGACTCAAAACCATTACAAGCAAAATGTTTCCAAGAGAATAAAACACATCCAAACAATAGCCTACCAACAACAAAGTAACAACAAAAAAGCAACCATAGGACTACTTCATATTATTAACAATATTTGCCACCTCTAGATCCTAGTTGTAAAAGTTTTGATGAAGGTTAACCAAGTCTAGTAAGTCATTCTTTTTCTCCTTTAGGATTTCTTTTTCCCCCCCTTGTCCTCGAACTTTGCCCCTTAGAATCAACTTGCACTTGTTTCTTCCCTTTATCTTTGATTGATTTCTCTTTCCTTTTTCTCTCCTCGGGGGTTCCATTAGTGTTCTATTTCTCTCTCATTTATTTGAGCTTCTCCATAAGGATCATAATCCCCTTGACATTATTTTTATAAAGCAGTAGCTAATATTTAAAATATTCTCCAAATTTCGATTAGTCCCCTAGATTTTCTCTTCCAATTCATTCATTCAAATTCCAAAATCAATCTTCAAAATATTAATAGATTCCTCAAGACCATCAATCTTATTTTTTAACTCTATGTTCTCCACCCCAAGTTGGTCCCAATCCTCATTGGTAATTTTCTCTTGTAGAGCCCATAATTTGATATTGATTTTGTTGATTTCTAAAAAGAACCATTTTTATACTTTAAATTGGTAAGTCATCCCTTCCTTGACAAGTCTTAAGACATCATAAATATCCTCCTTGTTAGCATGGAGATAAATAAATACTTTAGACAAATGAGGAAGGTCAACAACCTCTTGGTTATCTATAGTACCTTTTTTCAAAGATTGGATTCTTGTAGTCCTTTTGTATGCCAATTTCTCTTTACCTTTACTAGACACTTCCCTTTGGAATTTATTATTTTTTTCCCCTTTGAGTTTTATCACATTCCTCCTCTCGTATTTGTGAGTCCTTTGACCAAGAGATAATCCTCTTTGCTTTCTTCTTAGGGGAGTTCTTCCAAACTCTCTTTCCTTTCTTGTGTTCCTCTCCCTAAGAAGGAAGCACAAATAACACTTACATAGAGTCTTCACCCTCATATTTCTCCCTCTAGTCCTCATACTCCTCATCCTCACTAGAGTTTGAACTCATATTAGAATAGTGAACAAACATTGGTTGTTGTTTCTTCTTTACATTCCCCTTCCCTTAGAACTCAACTAGGGGTTTGAGTTTTCACATATTCCATAATCAGGAGGATTAGACCGTCATACAACACAAGAAATTTGGAGCTTTCCATGTGCTCCTTAGTAGCATATTTCAAAGAGGCTAACAAAAAATAGGGAAATGAAACTAGCAACATATGCCTAAAATGGTTTAAGAAAATGAAATGAACACCACAAATTGCAGTAAACCTACCATACAAAGTGATTTACCGCATGATAACCTCGACCATTTATGCCCAAATTAGTTTTATGGACAATCGATCATAGCTCCAAGAGGAGAGTTTTACCAGCTTCCCTCTCTCATTCCCCTTAAAAAATTGGTTTAGAGCTTCGTCATTAGCCTTTCTATCTCAGAAGAACTTCATACCTTGCAATGACAACCCATTAATATTTGTAATTACCTCCTCAACAATAACAACTTCCCTTCCATTCACATTCAACACCTCATTCTTCCAACCTTTAATAAAAATATTGGAAACTTCTACGTCATGACCATGGAGCCTCTCTAGGTAGGGAGACATGCCCCCTCTTCCACAATTCTCTAAACTTTTTTATTCTTGCAGAGCCCATCATAGGGTAAGGGCTCCACATGACATATTTCTCCTCCCATGGTAATATAAATGAGTCTGATGAACAAACCACATAAGTTGATCCATAGATCTTGACAAATAAGAAAAGGGAAAGAAACCCCCTTATTATCGAGAAAACATGTGAGAAGTATAGGTCTCATAATCCCCATGTCCCATCCAATCTCAAAATCTATGTTGGCATTCATTATTTATTATGGAAAGAGATTCAAAGGGTACATATGAGTACCCATCCCATGTTTTTAATGATTCTCTTTCACACCTTCATTAGCAAAGATTTTAACCAATTTATTTCCCCCATGAAAGATATGTGTGGTCTTTATTTCATCAAAGGATTTGAGCATATTTAGGGAATTAGAGATGAAAATGTTCATAGACCAACTAGGGGTATGATGACTATTAAGACATCTTATAATGTTAAGAGAATCCCCCTCCATCCAAACCTTCTTATACACTTTGTCATTAACTAATTTTAAACCATTATAATTTGTTGCAATTTCAACAAAGTAATTGGTCTGAATGCCTGATAGAAGTGTGATCACTGAAACAAACCTACCTTCCTAATCTCTTAACACTCCCCCACTACCAATTGGCCCAGGGTTCCCTTTGGCTTCCCATCAAAATTAACTTTAATCCACCCCTTTTGTGGACACCTCCAAACCACATTCTCTTTGGAAGGCCATGTTTTTGAAAGGAAAAGAGATATCAAAGTTGAGATTCCACTTCTCTGAAACTTGAGAATCATACTTAGATATCTTAATTTCTGGTCCTTTCATTTGTTTCTAAGTGACCCTGAACATGAAATTCTCTTTAATATCTCTTTATATTTTTATCAAAACACCTTCCTCCTTTAAGTGCACATATTTGAACACTTTATTGTTTCTCTCTTTCCAAAGACTCCACACAACATGCAAGGCTATTAGAGACCACAACAACATGAGTGAAGGATTAGTAGAAGGACATAGCCATCACCCACAAAAATCAACAAAAGAGTTGGAAAGAATCCAGTTTAAGTTTCAAAGGGAAAGAATCTAGTCCCAAATAGATTGAGAGAAGCTGCAACCAAGGAAGATGTAAAAGGAATCTTCTGAATTACTTTCACATAAGGCACACCAGTTGGGAAAGGCAAATCCCCTTTTTCAAATATTATAAAAAATTTAGAATTTTATTTTGGACCATGATCCAAAAGAAAATATTGATCTTAGGGATAAGTGTATGGTTCTAAAGAGAGCTCCAAAATGGGGGGAGTTTCCTACTCCATCAACAACCCAAACGTTGAAGCAGCAAAGAAAACCCATCCAAAGAGGGGTGTCAAATCAACTTATCCACTTTTGGGTAGGAAGGGATATGAATCAGAGAAAGGAAGTGTTGAAGCTGCCCTCGAATTTGATCAACTTCCTTAAAATTCCTCTAATTCCCCTCCATAATATAATCAACAACCCAACAACCAAGAGTTTTGATATAGACATCTTTTAGAGGTTCAACCCAAGGAAGGTCCTTGAGTGGAAAGTTTCCACACCACTTATCATCCCAAAACTTAAGCAACCTTCCATTACCAAAAGAACACTAGAAACCTCTGCAAATGATATACATAGTATGAAGAATAATTATTTAGAACCAAGAACCCATCAAAAGTTGATCAACATCCAAAATCTCCGTAAAGTTATTGTACTAAAAAAAACTTTTTCTTTAAGATAGTTGATTGGATAGTTCTAGCAAATATGAGTCTCCAAGCATTTTTTCGCCAACATGAATTATTGAATTTTTTAATTTTCCTAATACCCAAACCTCCCAACTTCTTTAGTTTGCACACTTGATCCCAAGCCACTAGAGGAATTATTTTTCTTTCCTCAGCTCTGAACTAAAAGAACTATTTTGAATTTGAATATATTTGCCTGAAACTTCAAACAAACTCATAGTATAGACCAATAAATTTTGAAGAGTCACTTTAATAAGTTAAACCTTACCAGCTTGGTTGAGAAAAGTTCCCTTCCATCCAACTAGTTTCAAATGGAATCTATCAAGCAACCCTAACCAAAAAGAATCTAGTATCTTATTCACACAAAGTGGAAGACCCAAATAGGAAGAAGGAAAACTTTCCACATTACAATAAAGGATACCAACTAACTTCAACTAAAGTTGAATGAGTGTGTTCAAGAAGAAAATGTTGCTTTTAGGGAGGCTGATTTATTGATGTATTGCCTTCTCATAGCAAAGAAAAATGGATTTTAACTTCTTGGATCCCTTTACCAAAACACCCCCCATAATAATTGTATCATCAACAAACTATTAATGGGAATAAGGAGAACAAAGAGATGATGGACAAATACCTTTAAGAGAACCCCCATTAACCTCAACTTGAATAAAATTTCCCAAAGATTCCACCATAATGATAAGAGAAACAAAGAGATTGAATCCCCTATCTTATCCCTCTAAATTTTTTAAAGAATTCAGATGGGGAACCATTAATCATCATCGAGAATCGAGGGGAGGAGATAAGCTAGACATTTAAGTTAATAAATTTACTGCAAAAACCAAAACTCACTAGAACATTGGTTAAAAAGTGCCAATTAACCTAATCATAAGCTTTAACTAGATCCAATTTTAATAAGAAACTAGCATCCTTATTCATCGATAGAGAGTGAATAATTTCATGAACATAAATTATGAATTCTAAAATTTGTCTTCCATGGACAAACCCATTCTACTGATTGGAGATTAACTTAAGGAGAATATACCGCATTTTGACCACAAGGACCTTAGAGATGATCTTCTATATTAAGTTACAAAAGCTAATCGTCCTAAAATCCCCGAAGGCCTTAGCACCAAGATACTTCAACACTAGGACAAGAAAGGTTGAGTTTAGTTCTTTCAACAATTTCTTACTTCCAAAAAACTCTTTAGTTGCATTCATAACATCCTTGACCATAATATCCCAAAAGGTTTGAAAAAAATAAGAGGGAAGTCACCCAACCCCATGGCCTTATTCCCTTCAAACAAAAAAGCAACCAATCTAATTTAAAGTTGTTTATTTTTTTCCTCCAAAACAATGTTTGGGATTACCTCTAGAAACTGATTTTCACTTACCCAATCATAGATTAAATCATCAACTAGAAGATTGGAAAAGAATTATGAAGCAACCTTATGGATATCTCCATCATCTTCTAAGAGAGAGCCATTAACCTAGATATAACTAATTTTGTTTTCAGTCCTATGCTTGAGAAAGAAGAGATGAAAAACTTGGTATTTTGATCTCCACTTTTTAGCCAAATAGTCCTTGATCTCTATTTTTGAAGTCCTCTTCTTTTGTAATGATATCATGAAATTGAGTAAGTAGATCATTTTCCTTTTTATGAAGAGATTCCATCCCCTTAACTTGGATTTCTTGTTGAACCTCATCCAATATTCTTTTAACAACCTTTAATAAAAAAAAATTGACCAGAGGAATCTTTATTCCACTTTTGAACCATAGACTTAACATAAGAAAGCTTCTTGGATATGTTGAACATAACACTTCCTTCAACATTAACTTGCCAATAGATTCTCAAACAATTCTTAAGATTTGAATGCCTTAACAATATACTCTCAAATTCGAAAGGAAACCTTTTCTTTTTTCCCAACTTGTCAGCAGAGAAGGAAATCCGATCCCATTTGACGGTCTGACCACGTATATGAGGCACCATGCAATCTAAATAAAAAAGAGCATTCTCATGAATAAAATCCAACAAATTTCTTCTATTGTCTAAGGGAATTTGGGATCTTCCCATTTTCTCATTCTCCTTTGAAGGGGTGTTGAAGTCTCCCCTAAGTTGTTGTGTGATTGTTTTCTTATTTTTCTTAGTTGTATTGAATACTCATATAATGAAGACTATAAACTAAACTAAATGTTGAAATAAATAATGATAAACAAAATAATTTGAGACCTACTTGTGTTTTTATTATTATTTTTGATGTTCAAATAACTAACTATCTAGTAATTATAATTACTAAAGTTTGTATGAGTGCAATTATTATTTTTTTATTTTCTTGTTTTGAATGATTTCTATGCAAAGTAAGATGATTTAAATGAAATATTGAATGAATTAGCATGCAAGTAAAAAATTTCTATTTCTCACTTCATTTTATTTAAAATATCCCTTGAATAATTATTTTAATGAATAATAAGTAATATACCAAATGGAATGATCCTCCACTTTCCCTTTTACCCAAATGTTTGAACTTATTTTTGAATTGGTTTGCTTGAAGGTAAGTGTTTTCTTGTTAGATCTTTGCACTTGCGTTAGTTGGTTTTCCAATGAAGAATGATGTTGTTTCAAAATAAGAACTTGCAAAACAAAGTAAACTAATCTAATAATATATCTAACTATTTATTTCCAAAAGTTGTAGCTAAATGCTACAAATATAGAAAAAAGGTAAAAACATATACATTTTGTCTAATATATGAAATTCAACTATTTTAATGAAAAATAAATGTAAAAAAAATCATTTGTGTAGTTAAGAATTAATGATCCAATATGTTGGATATTATTGATTGTGTGGAAATAGTATCCTAAGAGACCCAACTTTTCCTTCTTTTCCTTTCTACTTTATTGGGAGTCTTCCTTTTATGGTAGGGAGAAAAAAAAGGAAATCAATATAGATGATGCCATTTAGGCCAAAAAAATACTACTATGAGGTGAGATTTAGAGTTCTTGGTAGATGAAAGATAGCTTGGAGTCTATATAGAATTAACAAATTGAAATGGTGTTGTAGGAATTATTCAAAACTTAGAAGGAAACATGTACTCTCCTTCCTAATGGATAAACAAAGAAGATATAGTTGGCATTAATATGTGAGATTTTATTCAAAATAAAAAATCTAGCAAGGAGAGAAGACCCTCACAATATAAATAAATCTATTAATGAATATGGATCCAAAATTAGGGAGTAGGAAGTGAACTTAATCAAGTTGGGTGTAGTCTCAAGTTGAGTGATCACAAGTTTTAAATCAAAAAATAATGCCAAGGAAGATGCATGAAAAAATCATGCACACAAATTTAAATGATATAATTTTTGATTTTTTCTATCTGAAATCATTGGGTTGATTGAAAAAATAATCAAATGATTGTAGGTTGAAATGGGTGATTTTTCACTTAAATATCAAAAACAAAATTTAAAAGGTGAGAAAGCACGAAGGCAAAATAAATGACTAAAATGCATCAAACAAAAGGCAAAGGGGAGTCTATGAGTTGACTAAGCACTTTTATCATGTCAGATCAATAAAGAGAAAGTTATATTAATGCCAATAGGTCATGTGTTAGGCCATTGGATCATCATCAAACTTGCCATGTGTGGCTATATGCTTTTAGGAATTAAGTTTTGAGGACTCCCCAAGATGCTCCATATCATCTTAAACTATCATCTAACAAGAGGATAGTCCCTAATGCTCTAGAACACATAAAACTTTGACAAATTCAAGATTACAAGACACTTTATAACTCCTTGACTAGAGTGGAAACACCATTACCCTAAAGGTCTACTTTCTTTTATCTAATATTTTTGGATCAATCTCATATCACATAGTTTTCAAGGAAGAATTTATTATTGATGATTAGGATGAAGATTATATTTTAGTAGAAGAAGATTATCGAAAGATCTATTGGTTAAAACTATTTTCTTTTTCTCTTTACATATTTTTCTTTTGCTTAATTTTTTATTTTGCATGTTTATGATGTTTTTCCATATTCTTGGCTAGTATGTAGATGACAAAAATACACTTTTAGTGGTGCATGTTGATACAAATGGCAAAAAAAAATTCTTTTTGTTCGTCACTTTTTCTTTTGTTTCCATGTTTTCCTTTTATGTTTTTTCTACCCTTTTTGTGTTTATCCCTTTTTGCATCTCTTTTGTCTCCTTAAAATTATTTTCTTTGGCCCTTCGCTCAAGAGCCACGCGTTTGTTGTGCTCTTCCTTGGCTTATCACTTTCTTGTTGAATGATTTAACTTTGGCCTTTTGATTATGTATTGATTTTCCTACATCTCCTCTTTATGTATTTTATTTTTTCTCACATATCACATTTCAAATTTTCTTCCAAATTCTTATTTAAAACACTTGACATTCTTCTCCCCCACTCAATGGGGTTATTTTATGTACGATGCTTTTCTTATCTTTGGAGAAGAAACAATTGATAGATCACCATACTTACATTCTCTTATCCTAATATGTCATCTTTGTCCATATGCTCTTGATGATGACACTCTTATGACACTAATATTACAATCTTTACATAATTCATTATTTTATTATTACACACACCTTCCCCACATATCTATCTTACATTGTACTTACAAAATTTATCCTTTGTATATGATTCCTTATATTTGGGGGGAAATTCCTTTTTCCACATCTACACATGTGCTTCGTGTATTATCCTCTATTCACAATAGGGCTAATACATTGATACATGTGGCCACCTTACATCTTCTCTTCCTCAAATTACATATCCATTATAACAATTCCATCCAATACAAGGAGGTTGTATTAGACATTATAATGCTTTCATAGGGTCTTCCATACATGCATTGAGGGGGCCAATTTAGTTACCACTCATATCATGTAGATTGAGGGGGTCAACATACTTATGACTCTTCAACCCCGTAGAGGTTGATATAAGGGATGAAATCAAGATGGTGCCCTAGGAAAATTTGATAGAATTACTATAACTTAATAGTTGGTTCTTATTCGAAGAGGTATCAACATAAGCTTGTGTTCTTGTATGGGATAACAAAAGGTTGATATAAGGGATGAAATTAGGACGGTGCCTTAAGAAAATTTGATAGAATTACTATAACTTAATAGTTGGTTCTTATTCAAAGAGGTATCAACATAAGCTTGTGTTCTTGTATGGAATAACAAAATGAACTTGTTGATGATATAAAATCTTCCATTAAAAAAAATATTAAATGAGTGTAATTAGCATTAAGAGACATTGCAAAAACAATGAAAAGTCTTATGTAACGTTCCTTCCATAAAAACCTCCTAAAATTATATTTATATAGTAAAAAAATAATAAAAACCTCATAAAATTATATATTCATATAATAAAGAAAATAATCTTAAAAATATAAAAAAATATTATTTAAATCTAAAAATATATTTATTATAATCAGTTTGTCTTAACTCATTTATTTACATTTCTCTAAATTATTTATTACACGTATTACAATGGCATCCATCAAAAAGCAAAATTCAATGTAAGGAAAAACTCTTTAGTTTGAATTTGACGTTCAAATGACATGCAGCTAGCATAACTACATTCATTGTATGTAGACATTTTTTCAAGCAGATTTAAAAATAGTTTTAAATCAATTTGATATGTTATTCACTCTAAAATACTTATTTTTTATATCATAATCAATTTTATAATGATTTCATTTTTATTAATATTAATAATTATAATTAATTTAATTATAGTAATTATTATAATAAATTAGTATTTATATAACATTATTATTTATATAAAATACGTTGAGAGTTATCCTTCTTGAGGCACTTATTTTCATCATTTTTTCTCATTGCAATAATATTTCATCATTCGTATAATTATAAAGATTTATTTTATTTTATAATATATATTTATACATTATTTTTATTTTGAATGTTAAAAAGATAAATTAAAGTAAAATAAAAATAATTATGCCGAGAACGCGATAATGTTACTTTTTTTAGATTTTAAAATCAATTTAATTAAAAAAAAATTAAAACTAAATACTTAGTATCATTTAATAATTTTTTAAGTTTTTAGAGTGAACATTTATTTATAGTAGTAACATAAATATATTTTGTATAATTATAAAAAATTTCAATGTATTTATTTGTAATTTTTTGTTTATTTTTCAATAGTGTATTTTTTGTTTGTTTGTTTATTTTTCAATAGTTTTTAGTTTTTTTTGTTTTGTATTTAAAACAGTTTTAAATTGTTTTATTCACAAATTCATGAAGACCTTTATTCAAATAAACTAAACTAAATACTCAGTGTCATTTAATAATTTTTTAAGTTTTTAGAGTGAACATTTATTTATAGTAGTAACACAAATATTTTTTTTATAATTATAAGAAATTTCAATGTATTTATTTGTATTTTTTTTGTTTATTTTTCAATAGTGTATTTATTTTATTTTTTATTTATTTTTCAATAGTTTTTATTTTTTTGCTTTGTTTTTAAAGCAGTTTTAAATATGTTTTATTCACAACTTTCTTTAGATGTTCTTATCTTTGAATTCATGAAAACCTCTATTAAAAGAGGTTGTTGAATCATAACCATTTCAAAACTTCGTGGTTGGAGGTTTGGCTTTACATTTTTTGGATTCACTTGAGTTTAGCTATCACATTTAGTCCTGTTAAACAAAACAAAGATTCAAGGAGTGTAAGGTTTATTGCTTTTTGTTGTTGTTTTATTATTTAGTGGGATGGAAAGTCTCCGAAGTTGAGTCTGTTGGACTTGTTAGGGCTCATTTGGTTTGGAACTTGACAATGTTACATTTTCTTAATATGCACTAGAATCAAAACTAGGGTTTGGTTACCTTATCTTGTATCTTTGTGAAGAAAATACATAAATTTAATATTTGATCTTATCTAATTAAACTGTATCACATTTGTTTAAAGAAGAAATTGGACATATGTATTGAAAATCAAATTATAATTAAAATCGGTCAATTCAAATTTCACGGGGAACTTATAAGACACTAAAACAAAACAAAGATTCAAGGAGTGTAAGGTTTATTGCTTTTTGTTGTTGTTTTATTATTGAGTGGGATGGAAAGTCTCCGTAGTTGAGTCTGTTGGACTTGCTAGGGCTCATTTGGTTTGGAACTTGGCAAGGTTACATTTTCTTAATATGCACTAGAATCAAAACTAGGGTTTGGTTACCTTATCTTGTATCTTTGTGAAGAAAATACATAAATTTAATATTTGATCTTATCTTAATTGACAACTGTATCACATTTGTTTAAAAAAGAAATTGGACATATGTATTGAAAATCAAATTATAATTAAAATCGGTCAATTCAAATTTCACAGGAACTCATAAGACAACTAAGCATCTTTGCGTTTAACCTCTAATGTGCTATTGAGTCTTTTCTCACTTGACTTTATTTCACGGATTTTGAATAAGTTGATGAAAATAAGCGCCTCGAAAAAAGATAACTCTCGACGTATTTTATATATATTAATATTTAATATATATATGCTAATATAAAAATTTGAAAACTGCAACTTAACATAATTATATTTATATTATTTTAATACATTTTCATTATTTAAAAAAAATTAGCCAATAGACTACGGAATTATCATGACGACAATTCAATTTTCTACATTTAACCAAAAGAACCGGCATTACACTAAACCAACAACTTTTAGTCGCCCATAGAAGAAACCCTAAAACTCAAAATTCTTCCCATTGTCTAAATAAACGACGCCGACTCTTTCGCAGATTTCTTTCCTTCTTTTCTCCCTCATATCTCTATAAAATGGCTTTGAGATCTGTAGTTACCATTTAAAGTTCGCAAATTCGGTAATTTATCTAGATTGTTTTAATGGCGAGTCTACTGTTGTTGGTATCTGAGTTTCTGAGAAAGGATCACGGCGATCCTCTTCTTGCTTCTATTTCAACTGACCGAAATTGATCGATCCAGTGATCGAATCTGGTGGAGTGTAGTTTTAAGAGAAAAGAGAGCTCACAGAAGGTAAAAACAGAGGAAGAAGAGGATGCTACTCCAATAGTGATATTTAGGTTTTCTGTTGCTCCGCTTCTGTGTTAGCACCAATTCAATCCACTTTAACATTTTGCGGCTTTCTCCATCTAAAATGGGGGTTACACTTGTACAAAGAAAATGAAAGTTAATCCTCTTCAACAGCGTTTTTAAATGGTGAACAAATCAGTACAATTTGCAGACACGATTTGATGCTTTGCATTCGTGGATGTTCTTTCAAAATTGTATTTTTTGCCCATTTTAAAAATTTCTGCCCTGGTAGTGTTTCATAAATTTTTCCTGCAAATTCTACCTATTTTATCTCATCGTCATTGTTGACAGCACTCCACAATTTGTGCAAAAATCTTAAGGTGAGTCACTTTCCATGGTTTCAAGTGAGCTATTTTTTTGGAATCTATTCGCTGCTGGATCATTTTTTGTTGTGTTTTATTTCATTATAAAACAGTTCTGCTGTTATTTGTTAAGTGAAGGAATTGGTTCTGTGGAAATTTATCTCGTGCCAGGAAACACAACTTTCTATCACTCACCCCTGGAAACAAACTTAAACTCATGACCAATATTTTTGTTTAAAAGGCTACAAAAATCTTGTCTAGAGCTCAGGTGATTATATAGATTTGTGAATTTTCTTTCAAAACTAGCTACAATGAATTAATAAGGGCACTGTTTCAGAGAAAACAGGAAAAGTTAGATAAAAATAAACTTGAGAGAAAGAGTATAAACTTTTATAATGCATTGATTCTAAGAACATAAAATGTGAAGAAATGGATTATATGTTCATCATTTGGATTGCCTCAACTATATAAAGCAAAAACTTATTAATGCACTCATTGGATTGTCCACCACTTCATCTGGTAGCCTAAGGATGAAATCTGGAATATCACAGCCAACCAAAAACTGTGCAATCTCATTGCTGAAATTGTTACAGTTATGGTGCAATAAACTGTAAGTTTCAGCTGTGTACCGTGGACCTGTTTACTGCAAATACTCTTCAAACATTTCTATAGGTATATGAGTGACGCCCAATTCCACAACTTTATAAGGCTTTTCATAAGGAGTTTGCCCTGTAGGGGTGTTTTGTAACCCCATCCCCCCCAAAAAAATATTCTTTCCCATATACAACCACACCTGTATGCCTTGCCAAAATAGGTAATATGTACTACTTTTGTAAGAAAAAATATGTCAAGAATCTTAAGGTGAGTCACTTTCCATAGTTTCAAGTGAGTTTTTTTTTTTGGAATCTATTCGCTGCTGGATCATTTTTTTGTTGTGTTTTATTTCATTATAAAATAGTTCTGTTGTTATTTGTTAGGTGAAGGAATTGGTTCTGTGGAAATTTATCTCGTGCCAGGAAACACAACTTTCTGTCAGTCACCCCTGGAAACAAACTTAAACTCATGACCAATATTTTTGTCTAAAAGGCTAGAAAAATCTTGTCTAGAGCTCAGGTGATTACATAGATTTGTGAATTTTCTTTCAAAACTAGCTACAATGAATTATTAAGGGCATTGTATCAGAGAAAGCAGGAAAAGTTAGATAAAAATAAACTTGAGAGAAAGAGTATAAACTTTTATAAGGCATTGATTCTAAGGACATAAAATGTGAAGAAATGGATTATATGTTCATCCTTTGGATTGCCTCAACTATATAAAGCAAAAACTTATTATTTATTAATGCACTCATTGGATTGTTCATCACTTCATCTGGTAGCCTAAGGATGAAATTTGGAATATCACAGCCAACCAAAAACTGTGCAACCTCATTGCTGAAATTGTTACAGTTATGGAGCAATAAACTGTAAGTTTCAGCTGTGTACCGTGGACCTATTTCCTGCAAATACTCTTTGAACATTTCTATAGGTATATGAGTGATGCCCAATTTCACAACTTTATAAGGCTTTTCATAAGGTGTTTGCCCTGCAGGGGTGTTTCGTATACCCCCCCAAAATAATATTCTTTCCCATATACAACCACACCTGTATGCCTTACAAAACAGGTAATATGTACTACTTTTGTAAGTAAAACTATGTCAAGCACAAAGACAAAATAACCAATACTTGCTACAAAAGATAAAAAATGTAAAGTAATCAAACATTTCACCCCACTTAGAATAACATATCATTGGAGAATTCTTACGAAGAGTAGAAGAAATTGGCTACCTTCAACTTTTGAGGTCTAGAATCTGCTATATTTCCTTTACTTTAATTGAATCTTTATGAACTCCTCTACTTTAATGGGAGGCTACTGAGGTCTAGAATCTGCTATAAATCTCAGAATTTTTCTATAACAGACCATTGGTCAAGAGACATGGATTAATACATCCCCGAACAGGCCATAGGCTAACCCCAGGTGCTGTCTACTATAACATGCAAGCCCAAGAGTTTAAAGAGGTCAGAAAATTTGAGATGAATAATATGCACAATAGAACTAAAACTAAGTTACCGGTTTGGGTTTTGGGATGGGTGCGGGTATGAGAACCCAGTACGTGGGTACGTGAAATTTTTTTTTAGGGGTTTGGGTATGTGTATATATATATATATATATATATATACAAAAAAAAAGAGAAATATACAGAATTGTAAAACTAAATCATTTCATAGTATGATACTTGATCATTGATCAATGCCAAATGCTAAAGATAAATATTAAATGCCAATTGATAGTTGAAAAATATTCAAATAAGCCATATCAACGATATCATATACGTCTATGTTCACCCAGCAAGTACTCGCACGTACCCGCAGACGAACCCGAACTGGATTCAGGGCCTGCGGGTGCAAACTCTGCAACAGAGAACTAAAACGCCATAAAATATATTGCACTGAAATATAGCTCTTACAAGTAAGACAGAGAAGCATGTAGTGCAAGATGTTAGTCTTCACTGTGCCTTCCCTAAAATTTTATCAAGATATACTCCTCAAATAACACCAAACATTTCTAGAGCCTTCAGAAGAAGCTTGCATGGTGATTAGAACAAGGAGGTTATGGATCTACCAGTTGTCAGCTCCCTCCCAAGTGTTCGCTGCATGTGCAGTTTTGAATTTGTTTTTCTTAAATTTGCTTTAAGGGAATATCTACGTGGCTTTTTAAGGAAGCATTCACATAGATATAAAATTGTGTGTAATGATTTAAAACAGGAAAAACATGGTAAATTAAAAACTATAATGATAATAATATTCATAAAAGTAAAAAAAACACCAAATACATTGCACAAAAATCAAAATGAACATGTAATGTATATATTAAATTGGAAAATAATTAAACTACAAGGAAAATACCGGTTCGGGTTTGGGGACAGGTGCGGGTATGAGAACCCGGTATGTGGGTACGTGAAAATGTTTTTAGGGGTTTGGGTACGTATGGGTATGTGTGTGTATATATATATATGTATTATATATACAAAAAAAGAAGAGAAATATACAAAATTTAAAAACTAAATCATTTCATAGTATGATACTTGATCATTGATCAATGCCAAATGCCAAAGATAAATATTAAATGCCAAAAATATTCAAATAAGGCATATCAATGATATCATATACATCTATGATCATGATTCCAATGGAAATCATCACAATTACTAAATTACAAAATGTAGTTCATGAAACATGATTCAATGTTCATTGTTCATCAGTCATCAAAAGGATTATCAAAAAAATCATCGTGACTTGGATTTTCAGCGGCTTTAACTTCAAGATCATCATCATTTGAACCCAAAGCGGATCCGACACCATGTAGGATGTCATCATTATCATCCACATTATCCATAGTGGCTCTAGCAAGATCTTGAATGGTTGCATCCAAGTCAGCAGACTTGGGTGCTACATCCCAAAGCTTTGCTGCCCCCTGCTTGTATTGAGGATCCTTACGTGACAGAAGACACAAATTGGAATGAATATACACCAAGTCTTCAGCGCTTTTTGTAGCCAACCAGTTACGCTTCATTGAGTGGATAAAGGAGTATGTACTCCAATTCCGTTCAGCAGCATAAGAGCTTGCAACTTGGAGAGAAAACCAACAAAATAAAAAATAAAAAATGCAAGATAAATTCAAGAATGTTAAGTGTTAAATTCTACAATACAAGTGGCAAAAAAAAAAAAAACTTGTGAGAGGATCTTGATTGCAAGAGGTTGGAGGTACATATAATCTTGACCATGGAGGTACCACCGTGTAATAGCATCCATTTTGTATTGGTCTTTGACAACAGAAGGGTTATGATTTTTTCCTGAGAGAAACAATCCAAATTCTTTCATAACACTTGTTTGCACTTCTGGATCACTGAAGATTCTACTAAATGCCCTCTTATACCCATTAGCAACTTCAAAATCTCTATATGGCGGTATACTCCCTGGGATAGAAAGTACTTCTGTGGTATAGTACCTTGGAGATAGGGCATATGCAAGGAGGTGCAATGGTGTTGTCATCTTGTTCCAATGATGAAGAACGATTGCTTCCACCCTTTTGTAAAAGGTGTCTTCAGGATCATTCTCTCTCTTTTGTATTTCTATTTTTTATTTTCTCCAACATCGTGTCCATGCTATCATAGACATCCCCCAAGCATGGTTCATCTGTATCAGCAAATTGAAGCATAGACATGATAGGTTTGGTGAACTCCAATACATAATTCACACGATCCCACCAATCATCATCCAAGATCAATGCCTTGACCTTTTGGGCCCTCTCTGAATTTGATTGCTTCCATATACCCCATTGGTTGCTAATAACCATTTGACTCAACACCTCTTTCACCTTCACAAGTCATCTCAGAACAATTGTGTGAGATGCAAACCGGGTCTTAGCAACCTAAGAACATGTTAATATTAAGTTAATAACACATTTAAATATGTAAATAACACAAAAAAATATTTTATTCAATTATGTAAAACATGACATAAATGAAACTAAATAAATTAAATTTACCTTCAACAATTCCAATCTTGAAAAAGTTATGAAAATTGCTTGTGACATATGGTGGTTTGTCACAAACATTTGGATCTCCTCGGCCTCCTGGTATATTTCTTTCACCCACTCTATTTGGTTGCCAATTGCTTGCATCACCAAATTGAGGGAGTGTATGGTGCATGGTGTCCAAAAGATGTGCTCATATCTAGCCTCTACCAAAGCACCTGTAGCCCTGCAAACTTTTGCATTGTCCGTAATTACTTGGACAACATTTTCATTACCCACCATCTCTATGGAGTCAATAAGAATCCTAGAAATGAACTCTGCATCTTTCACTTCCCCTTCACAGTCAACCACCTGCAAAAACATTGCCCCTTTGGGGGACACTGCAATAACATTGATTAATGGACGGTTTTTGCAATCTTTCCATCCATCAGAAACAATAGATACACCTGTTTCAATCCAAAAATCTCTAATTGGTTTTAGTTGGGCCTCTATAGATTTCTTCTCTTTTTGCAATAAGGTGGTACACACCTTTTCATACCCAGGACTTGTGAAACTAGGAGGTGCACTATTTATTGTTGACACCATGTCCCGTCAATATGGTGATCTCACCAAGTTGAATGGAAGACCATTGGCATAGAGGCAACGTGCAATTTTTTCTTCAGCAATATCTCTTGCCTCCATTTTAAATGCCTTCTCCAATGGACCTCTCTTGCAGGTGGTGATTTGTGGTTCTTCATCTTCATCTTCCGTAGAGGGCATAGACAAGAAGGGATGTCTAGATGCCCTAACTGTCTGAGTGGGTAATGTTGTTTTTTTCTTTTTAGAACTATAACCACTTTGTTTTCCTTTTGCATCCAATTTGTCAACATCTTCTTGTTCTTTTATAAATCCTGCTATTTGTACAATAGACAACCCCTTCTTATCTAGGCCCTCACACATATTAATCCATTTACCACTAGGGCCCATAAAATGAAGTTTCACTCGGTAATAGGAGCTATTATATTGTGCATTGCAAAAATTACACTTCCAAACAAACCCCCCACCTCCAGGAAGTTGTGAAATTCTTGTGGTATGTCTCCATAAAGGAGATCCTTTATCAATTTTGAATTTTTGACTTCCCTCCCCACCCACTGAACTTTGACTACTTGGCCATTGTTGCAATCTATAAAAAAAAATGAAAAAAAAAACATACTTGAAAAACTTTTTCACAAACTTGAAAAAATCCATCAAAAACTTGAAAAAATTCATCAAAAGACTAAAGAATAGGGTTTAAATGCATACCTTAAACACTTAAATCTCCTTTTTAGAAGCTATTTGGCACTCCACAATCGATCTCCTTCGAATATAATCACCTCCCTTCAAAATGTCAAGATGGAGAGAAAATATGGTGAGAGCAAAATGAGAGGTAAAAATGAAATGTTCGAGTGTTTAAAGGCCTCATATTGGGCCATTTTAGGGTTAGGAGAAAAAATAATAATAAAAAAAATGTATTTTATTAATGTTTGGGCCCACTTTTTACGTCCTAGGCCATGGGTTCTCCTGGGTTCGCCCGGGTTCGTGGCTGGTTCGCCCGGGTCCGTGTATCTTTCACTCGGGTTCGTGCTAGGCGCGCACCCTGTACGCACCTAGCATGTACCCACAGGCAAACCCGAACCGGGTTCGAGGCCTGTGGGTACGAACCCTGCAACATAGGAGATTTCAATTTTCAATCCCATAAAAGTTTCAAACACCAATCTTAAACACATTTTAACTATATTTTATAACTGATAAACTTTTCATGTTATTTTCCATAAATCATCATTATTTTGTTTTTACACGTTCAAAAATACTGCTTGTTTGACTAGTGGATTCCTCAGTTTGACTGCTGCATAATATTTTTTTAAAAATGTTGCTTGTTTTGAGGCAACCGATACCACTTTTCAATGGCTTGATGCTCATATATTTAAAAATTTCATTAATTTAGGAGTTCTATTCATTGGTGATTTCCACACTATTTGATGATGTGGACGTGGTATTTGGATTATGAAGTCATTTGGATGTTTATTTTTGTCCTGAACTTTGCATTATAACTATAGTTGTGGCATTTGCAAGTTTGCAGCTATTTTATAAATAGTAATATAAACACTATTTATAGTTAATTTAAAGATTGTAATTTAATGGGTGAAATTGATGGTAGTTTTTCATTTATAGTATTTATTATAATAATTTAAGCTACTTTTAAACGACATTATATTATAATTATTTAATTTTTTTTTAAAGTAAAATTTATGTTACTATTTTATGGAGTTTCAACTCATAAATTCAAAATTATTTTCATGGGATGATTTTATGATTAATGATGTATAAGAATTTATCCATCTAAATAATGACTATGATGAAATGTAAAGAATGTCAAATAAAATTTTATAAGAATTGAACATTTCATATATATATATATATATAGACTCACAGCGAATATGAGTATCTAATCTATTGGAAAAGCATAGTCAACATTAGAGTCAGGCTAGAGATGGAACATACAAATGCAATAAGATCTATAGATTATTCAAACTCAAGCTTTTAAAATAAGATATGTAGACTGCCCCATCAATGCAAGCAAAAATTTTCAACCCTCTCATGAAATACTATTCAAAATCAAATAAAATAATTTATAAAATACAATCGGCATAACTATTGCACTTTCTTTCGGTGCAAGTGCTAGTATTACATTGATATCACGTTTTATTTATCATTACTTCTTTTATTATCATTATTTAAAAAAATAATATTACACTGATAGCATGTTTTATTTATCATTACTTTTGCTTTTTTGAGTTTTTAATTAGAATAGATAGCCGAATTTAACATAATTTTTGAAGAGGTGCATGGTGCGTTTCTATTTCTCTTTACTTCTATTTTGGTCTCTCTCCTCAGCGTCCTGATTTGGTGGCGGCCGCAGAAGCACAACGGACTTGCATCCAGTCAAGTTTAAAAGATCCCGAGAGCATAAAGCAATAGATATGGCCGATTCTTTCCTCTTTGCAGGTCTTCATTTTAACAAGAAAATGTTTTCAACCGATTTTCTCAAATTTGAGGTAATAATTAGATTTTTTTTTTTTTTTTTTTGCTTGAGTAAAGGAGGCGGTTGAGTTTAGGGGATTCTTAACTTTTGCTATGCAGACAAAACCTAAAGATAAAGATGTAACGCCACCACAAGTCCTCCAGGCGGAGGAGGATGAGGAGGAGGGGGGTCAAGTGGAGACCAGGAAACAAAACAAGCGAAAGCTCAAGGCTTTTGAGGGTAAATTTATTTTTTCTTGAGTTGGTCGTATCTAACCATACAACTATTGTTTAATAGTGTAGAAAAATTTTGGAGAAAAAATTCTCTACATTAAAATTTTCTCTTTTTTTTGCTCACTTTGTGATGTCATAATGTTCAGAAATCAACGAGGTGTTTAATGTATTTAAGAAGCCCAAGGTTTTAAGGGAGAATGCCGAGGAGGAGACGTTGGTGCCAGTGCAAGGTCGGTCTGAGGGGAAGGATTATTTTCGAAAGCAAGAGGTGAAAATCAATGTCAATGAGAATACTATTTTGTTTTTGTTACCTATTGAGAATTTGAGTATTTATTTTGTTTAATGTTGTTTAGGTGTGCGCATCCTTGCGAAAGAAATATGGCATATATGTGGCAGGTGAAGATGTCCCTTCACCACTTAAAGACTTCAACGAGTTAAAGTCCAGGTATCCTTCAGTATTCCCATTGATACCATGACTGGCTAAGCGACATTGTTGCTTTCTTTATACTTCATTTCAATTTATAATCGCTTCATCAACTAAAGTACATCCAATCCTTTCTGTTTGCTTGGTATTATTATTTCCTACATTTTGATTATGCTTAGGTTCAATCGTAGACATATTACCTATCCACTAGTATTGGCTGCAAATTTCCCTCTTTCAAAGTTTAATCCCACTGGCTAGTCATCAGTTTTCTCCACCCATCTTGCCTATAGCTTAGCTATCACCTTTTTTTGGTACCGGTCAATGAGTAGTCACATTGATCAGCTAGTTGAAATTCTTGATTGTGGGCTTCTTGGAGGCTACGAGCCTACAACCCTATATTGGTTGAAATTATGGTTGCCGGTTGAATGAAAAGTTTAAAGTCTCATTTCTTCAGTTGACAAGCCTTTTAGTTTGCACTATTTGTCAAGAAGTTTGCTGCTTCTTCCATTCATTGCTTTTTTTTTTCTGGGTATGGATTCAAGTCATTTTGACTCTGCCATTTAACAGAGCTGCATCAAAATCTACTTTACTTTTGAATCCATTGGATTTTGATGGTAGTCATGCAAGCCTTTAATTCATTAAATAAATCATCTGTATAATGCTGTTGAGTTTCTTGTATATCATGTGAAATGACCCCCTTATAATTTCTTCAATTTTTAACACATCAATCTTCACCCGTTAGTGTTAGCATAATCAAATCAGTTGATGAAAGTAACCCTACGCCAAGAATGTTCACTCAAACCCAAGGTGGGTGAGGTGATATCATATGGCGCTTGGGAATCATTAGTAACAAACTGAATGAAAGTACATTGCTGGAAATGTAAATTATGCAACTTGACCACTTATTCAGCAGGAGTGATTTTGACGGCTCAGCCGATCAGCATGATGTAGAATGCAAGCACAAGGAAAGTAAATGGGTGGCTTGCCGACCCCTTCCACTTGTTCAGTGGGCAGTACAAAAAGTAAAGACGGTGAGGCCTGTCTCTTCCACCAATGGTGGGAATGAAAATGTATGCAGGAAAGTAAATAAGGCAGCAAGGCCAGCCTTCTTCCACTAAGAGTGGGAATACAATAATGATTTGCAGAAAGGTTAAAGAAGCTGAACAATACTACTGATTCAGTGTTACAATGGGAGTGTAATCAGCAAGTAGCCAAGTATTGGTGCTGTCCAAGTAGCTGCAAATGTTATCAAATGTTTCCAAACTTCAAGAGACTCCCCAACCATGAAAAACAAGCCCAAAAACTCCAACTACTACAATATGATATAACACACCAGCAAGCCTAGAACACACCAAAATGCTCATAACTCCATCAATACACCACAAAATGACGTGAAACTGAATGCAAATGAAGCCTAGGAGGTAGGTGCCCACGTCTAGACAATGAAACAGTAGCAATCACCCACCATTATTTTATGCATGCATTTCAAGGTATTGGCAGGCAAAATACAACCACCAAGAAGGGCGACCAGCTCTAGAAAAATAACCACTTCATCAAAAAATCTGAAATTCAAGGAGAAGGGGCGCCTAGGGCATAGAAATGATTATAGCAAATACCCAAAATGAAATAAAAATCATACAATGATCTGCAAATGAAAATATGCTTCAACCATAGTCAAAACCAACAACCTGCAAAACTGATAAAAACATCAAAACTCTATTTGTGATGCTCTATCTGCACTCCCTGGATGAGAAGCAGTCTTTGAAACTCAGCTAGGTGCTATCTTTCAAGCACGAAACCAAGAGAAGAAGGAACTAGGAGGTATGCATCCCTCGAAGCAAGCTTTGAAAATATTTCAGCAACATAACAGTACAATAAGCAACAGTGGATGAAAAACAAAGAGTCCAACACACTTATTTATAGCCTTTTCTCAACTCCAATTCAAATCTTCTTTTCTCTCCAATTAGGGCGCCCAAATGAGAAATGAAACATTTCACTTAATTTGCATTTTGATTTCATCTTGACCCTCCTTGACTTTGGCGTCCAAAAGCACATAATTAATAATACTTTATAAAATGCAAATATCATAAGTTGGACGTCCAAATACATTTAAGTGAGATACTTTATATTTATCCAAATATCACTCCAAAGCTGGGTGTCCAAGACTTAAGTGAAATAATATTCAAATATTTCACTTAAAGAATATTATACTCACCAAATAAGGCATCCAATTCTCCTTAAGTGAAAAACCTTATAAAAATGCAATTATATTCTCCAAAGTCGTCCTCCATGCCTTAGCCAAATATTTCAGTTAAAAATGTTATTTTCACCAATTATCAAACCTGCCAAAATAATCACCTTGAATGCTGGAGACCAAACTGAATAAATTGATCTGCCAGAAATAACCATTGCATTGAACTTCCGAAGCACTGCCAAAAATAGTACTTACTCAAAATAACATACTGCTAAAAATAGTAAGTTGTTCTAAACTCATTTTGAGCACAAATCAGGCAGGTGTCGTGACTTACTAAAAATAGCAAGTTCGGAAAAGTCCTCTGTTTCAGTTGCATATCACATCACCGCAAAGCTCTCTGAAAACCCAAATGGAATTCAGAATCCAAACTGCAAAACACCAGTATGCAAGCCTCCAAAACTGCCAAGGAATCAACCAAAAATGCAAGTCATTATCTTGTCATGCATGTTACCTCATCCTGAAGCTTTCCAAAAACCCAGAAAACTCCACCAGACATGCGTCAGAAACTCTTGCATGCAAGCCCTCAGAATCTCCTCTGAAAGTGGAAATCCTGATTTCAGCTCTTGACTGGCCTACTGGCTTCCGGAAATAGGCTATCAGACATAGAAGAGCGTATGGCTAAAATGGGGACATTACATCATGGTGTGTGCTACTGTAATGTTGTTTTTCCTCTCTTTGGCTTATGGTCCTTGCTTTTCTGTTTTGTTCATGAACATTGGTTTACATGCTATGCTAGAGGTTTTTTTTTGGAGTCATTTTTCCTTTTAGTTTGGGAGGCATGCATTTTTGTTCAAGGATAAAACATTCTTTTGATTTGTTGTAACAGCTTAATGCTGGAAAACAACAGAGATATATATGGCATTAAAAAAATGTAGTTCCTGAAGACATCTTGGCTTGATAATTGGAGTCTATAAATTAAAATCCATGTTACTGATATTTTTGTTTGTAGTCTTTCTTGGCTTGAATTTTGGATATGACAATACTGTATATCTTAATGTAAATATTACTGCAAGAATGTCATCATTATAGTTCCTTCAAAATAATATTAAGTCCGAGCTTAAATTCAGTCAATAGTGATGGCATGCAAGCAATTGGATGTTTTGAACTTTACGTCCTTGCGGTGGATCAATATGCATTTTTATGAGTATGAGTTGTTTGCTATTCATGTTGGATATAATTTATGCTGTTTAGCTAGTAGGCCAATCACATAAAGAATTTATTTGCTTTCAATCATTTTTGCTAGTGACTAGTGCTGTTCCTATAAATGCTAGTACTTCTCTTTTACACAGATTATAATTGAGCTAATAATCTTGTACTTTATATTTATATAATTCACTGTTTTTCCTTATGATTCTTGGAAATGTAGATATGGATGCAAGTCATATTTGATGCAAAATTTGGTCAAATTTGGCTTCAAGGAGCCTACACCAATTCAACGTCAGGCTATTCCTGTTCTTCTTTCAGTAAGTAATCTAAACTGCTGTTTGCTTTAGGATTTTTGACTTTGCATCTATTCTTAATTTCAAGTTGTTAGATTTACAAATGGAAAAGAAAAAGGATGAAAAAAAGATTAAGCTGCAAACCAAGCATGGTGCTTAAATTTCATAATGTAGAAAATTATTTAGTATATAAATTTTCAACTCCTTTCATAGGAGAGCTGAATGGTCATGTGTTTTGAGTATTTTTACCAACATTAACTTAATATTATTCTTTGGATCAATTCCTAACATATCCCTTGTTATCCAAATGATAGGAAAAATACTCACAAACCCCTTATCAATGAAACCAGATTAAGCATAATTGTTAATCAGTGCAGGTATTTCCACATAAACCTTCAAGAAGAATATTGTAGTTGAGATTTCAGCAGCATCGTGGCATGTAAACAACACATAGAAGTGAAAGATAGAAGGGAAATCAACTGAAGAATGACACAAGTATACCCTGGGAAAGCCAGCCTCCAAAGCACCAAACCGATGTATTATTCAGCAACAATAAACATGTTACAATACATCTTGCCTCCATGGAGATCAACTTCTTCTAACTCTGGTAGAAATTTGGCAAAATAACCTTGTAAATAACTTCTCTTATGTCTACATCTAAAGCCCTCAATCTATAGATTTATGGAGGCTTAAAAAACCACTATAAGGCATTACCATGAGCCAAAACAAGGTCCCAAAATACCATGGAAAAATCCATGTGATCCACACTCCATTATTTGTTAGTTGCCTTCTTTACAAAGATTCTTACTGCATGTCATAACATGTGTCATAAGTGGGTCAAGATTCTTAGTCCACTTTGTAATTTCCCTCTTAATTATGTTCTTATATATCATAATGACTATCTTTGCTGTAAGATGGTCTTACACATCATTCATGACAAGATAATCTCTTTCAAATATAATTACGCACAAATATGCCAAAATAAAAATAAACTACATGTGGCATAATGACCAAGGCATAAATTGGGAGATCCCATTTCATGAGGACACATAAAATATCATTCTTTGCTACTAAAACGATGCAAGAAACGTGTAAGATTTTGTGTACCGTGAACCTCTATAAAACAGTAAACTATCTCAATATGTTGGTAGTACAGTTTCCACTCATGTCCAGTGATCCCAAGATGTTCACTGCAAAGGTGAACAGTGTATGTCAGATTTCTAAAACTGCAAATATAGAAGTTCACGTTGTTTTGTCATGATTTCCCAAATCTCTCGTCATGAGTATCAAAAAACCCTTCAAATGCTGATATCTCATGCTCTACTTGTCATGAGCATTCAAAACCCTGTGAGGTCAAACTACCCCATATGCTCAGTTACTCTTCAGAAATCCCTGACTTCTCATCAAGTCAAGCTAATGAAGAATTACTCTCCTGATGGTCTCTAGAGTCAGTGACTCCAATATCTAGAAAACTATGCTGAAACATAAAAGTATTGCCCATGGTAGAAAAATTGTGCCAAAACTAAAAACATTTGATGAACCAGATTTGTGTGGCTCATCAAAAACTCCTACGATTTCTGCAAACACAGAAACCCAATACTTTGCATAAACCACATTGAAGATGCATCAAAATATTAACTCTCCATCTCCAACATACCTCTAAAAATAATGTGTAATGTCCCCTTTTCGAATAACCCTAAATCTTGTCCTAGTATCACAAGTATAATGTAGTTAGGGTTATATCTTACCAATTAAAAGCCTTAAGCAAGATGAATCTTGGTTTAGGTCCTGCAATCATGTTAGATAACGTCGGAATATAATTCATATGATCAAAGACATATAATAAATGTCTTATCTATTTAAACATGTAAATACATGACTATTTCAAACAATATAAAGATAAGTAACACAATATCCATAATGCACATTGGAAGTTGGATCATAATGGGACTTGGATGAGGAGCATGATAAGTCTGCTTGAAGCCATCCATACCAAGCCCAAGAGCGGATATACCATCCCTCTTGGCCCTCAAGTGGCAGACACACAGTTATCCAACATGGGGTGGCGAACTTGGTGGACAAACTTGTACCTGCATTCCCTACCCTTGCAGCATTATCCATCCCTTTTACGATCAACAACCAATCTATGTAGAGATTGGGGAGAAACTACAATAGGAGGCCCGTAGATTCCCCTTTCTAAGCCCAAGGGCAGATACTCAAGCACTTGGCCCCAAGTGGCCAGCTTGGAGTGGTGTACTTAGAAAGAAATCTAGTACCTGCTCACCCTACTGGAATTTCCCCCATTCTCCTCATGGTTGTGTTGATAAGAATTGCAAACACTAAATATATCCAAATTCATAGAGATGATACAATAATAAATACATCACAATAATCATGATAGAGCATACCACATATCTGTGAAAACATATGGTTGCTATAACCACAACAGCAGATGTAATAACTATTAATGCAGATGGTTAATTCTGATCTGCTTGCTATAGTCTGCAGATATTGGCCTCAATATGAATATCTTCTGAAAGATGTTTCGATGCCTTCCTCCTTTGGAAATATCCTTCCTTTTATACCCCGCGATGGATACAAAGAGACATGCCTGTTCAATCTGCTTGTCCCCTGGTAAGGGACATGTCCCCTAATTGATGTTCTTTCTATCACCACCTTTCTTTGCACATTAACTAAGCGCTGCCTCCTTTAATTGTTTTAAAGCATAATCATTTCATACTTGATTGCTGCTTGTTTTGTTTGAAGTAATCGCTGCTTTAGAATAACTTTTGTCTTTTTCCCTAATTTGTCTTTTTCCTTAATTTGTCTTATGTGACTTTTGGAGGAGATCGCTGTTTAGGGAATGCCGTGTAGAAGCTTTTTTTAGAGGTAATTAATATTTGTTTTATTCTATTTCATTGTTCTTTTACTGGGCCATGACATAATGAATTGTGCTTGCAAGTATTAAGCACATGCTTTGTAGGAGTTCGGTGAATTTTCCTTGGCTCAATCATGAACTGGCCTCATGTATTCACTGCAAAGCAAATAGCATGTCTAATATTTACCAAATACATGAGGGAACCTATTAGTTGCTTGTACGCAAACCCACCAAATCTGCTTATGAATCTACAATTAAATTTAGATTTGGGAACACTGGAGAAGTAAGGGGCTTACAATCCATCATTTGAGTTATTTTTAGAATCCCTATTGTATACTTCCCTTGACTTAGGAAGACTTATGTTATATAGCCTGCCACACCTCAAGACCAAAAACATAGTGCATAAGGTCATGTTGTTCATATCAACCTCAAATGGCAACTCTTCCTTCTATCATGCAATGAGCTTCCCATTACTTCTTGTAAGGATCAAATCATCCACATACAAGAGTAAAACTAAAATATCAGATTTATCTAACAAATAATAAAGATTAGGATTTGCAACAAATTTGGTGAAGGCCAACATGAATTACTCATTGATTTGTGAGTACCAAGCACGTGTTGCCTGTCTAGCCCATATTGGGCTATCTTCAACCTGCATACATGAGTCTCTTAACCACACACCACAAACCTTCTAGATTGATTTATATACATTTCTTCCTCTATAATGTCATTCAAAAAAGATATCTTTACATCCAGATGATACAGAGACCAACCAAAATAAGATGCAAGAGACATTATTAACTTGATAGAAGTGTATCTTGGAACTAGAGCAAAAGTCTCATCATAGACAACTTCCTCTTACTAAGAGAACCCTTGTGCAACAAATCTGACCTCCTACTCCCATCTGTTGTATGCTTCACCTTGTACAGACACTTGGAATCAATCATTGACTTCTCATCTAGTCTTGGTACATCTCCCAAACATCATTTACTATAATGGAGCTATACTCCTTTGTTATGGAATCTCACTACACTTGCTCTAAATTGGCCTCTTGAAAACTAGAAGGCTCTGCATCAATGAAGGAAGCCTTCAAATCAACATAACTTGGAAGCCTCTTAGATGGATGATTCACTCTGAAATAAGTTTTTGGTAATCCTACTTGTTCTTGTGCCTCTGGCAATGTCTATGTAAGCCATCTAGGCTTCCTGACTGCTTTAGCTGATGCTGAGGTATCACGGCTATATTAAAACTTGACTGGTTTGTAGCCAGTATTGTTGTATTTTTCTGATCATAACTTGGAACAACAAACTGTTCACCTTCACCAATCTCCTTGGGAGGTTCCTAAGACTTGGAGGAGGACCAAGTATCCTTATCAAATTTCATATCTTGGTTCGCTGCTATTTTTTGGTGTGGCAAAACCTAGCTCTTATAAACCTTGGAAGATTGATTGTATCACATAAATACAACCTTCATGCTAGAGGGTTCAAATTTAGTCCTTTTCTCTTTTGGCACATGAATGTAAACAAGACTCCTTAACACCCGAAAATGAGAAACATAAGGTTTCTCTCCTATGAAAGCTTCTTTTGGCGTCTTCTTTCAACACCTTATGAGGATACTTATTTAATATACACATAGCACAACTACAAAGAAACATGGGAAAATCTAGGTCATGAATCATAGCCTTTGTGTTGTCTCTATAATGGACATTTTCTCTGCAATTCCATTCTGTTGAGGGTTGCAAGGTACAATTATATCCCTCTTGATCCTTGCATCTTTACAAAATGCATCAAAGTCCTTGGAGATAGACTCACCTCCATTGCCAGACTTAACACCTTAATCTTTTCACTTGTTTGATTTTCCATAAGGGTTTTTAGCTCTTGAAATTTCCCAAAGATCTCATCTTTGGTCTTCATGGAATAGATCTAGGTTTTTCTGGAAGAATCATCAATAAATGAATTAAAATGTTTCCTGCCAATAAAGTTGCTTACATAGGTCCAAAAACATTTGAATGAATTAGATCAAGAATCCTTTTTGATCTGTGCTCAGTTCTAGGAAAAATAGTCTTGATGTGCTTGCCAAGTGCATAACACTTGTATACTCCAATCTTCTCTATCTTGAAGTTAGGCATTCTTTGCACCATATCCATCAAGAGAGTTAGGGCTCCATAATGCAAGTTGCCAAATCTTTTGTGCCAAAGCTCACACAATTTATTACTATCATGTATGAAAGCTTCTCATTTGATTGGATCATCAATCAACTTGTAAAGGCTCCACTCTCGAATACCTCAGGATGATACCTGACTGAGTTCCTGGTTATAGAGCTTTTGATTATAACTTGCTAATCATGAAACTCAGCCACACACATCAAATCTGTCATGGCTGAAATTGAAAGTAGAGTCTTAGTTAACCTAGGAGCATGTAAGACATTACGAGGTCCATAACCTGCTAATCATGAAACTCATCTACAAATGTCAAATCTGTCATGGCTGAAATTGAAAGTAGATTCTTAGTTAATCCTGGAACATGTAAGACGTCATGAGGTTCAAGAACATAACTTGAAGGCACGTGGAAAAAAATAGATCCAGTCCTTACAATAAGATATGTAGCATCATTACCAAGCTCTACCTGTATAGATGCCTTCTACTCCAGAAGCTTGTTGAAAACATTCTTATTGAATTTCATGTGTTTGATTCTCCATTGTTTGTATACCAATCAACACTAGAAATGGTATTAGTTGATAAGCACGACACTATGGAGAAGGTTGCCTCAAGCCTGAATGAAAGCTCATCCATAGCTGAAGCTTTTGTTGTTGCTGCTTACCCTTCCCCTTTTTCTTCTTAGGACACTAAGAAGCATAGTGGCCATTCTTGTGACATTTGAAACAATTGGTATGGATCAAGTCTTTCTTCTCCTATTGAAAAGAATTTGATTTCTCCTGTCCTTGTTGAACCTTCCTAGGTCCTTTCCTGCCAGCTTTCCTCATCTTTGTGATGAGGGCTTGAGTTTGACTATCTTCCATTTTGATTGAAGTAGATTTAAGTTTGGTTTCTTCTTGATGAAATCAACCGAGAGGTTCTCAAAATTGGGACGTTCCTCACAAGCACAGTCAACATAAATAAATTGATCTCAGTGTGGAGAGAACCCATTAAGGCAATGGGCACCAACACTTCATCCTTCATCTTTACCCCGATTGCTACTAGCTGATCACAAATTTCTATGATCTTCATTAGGAAGGTGACTACTGTGATTGTGTCACTCATGCATATGGCATTGAGCTTACTCTTTAGGAGCATCTTATGGGAGATGTTCACACTCTGATACAGAGTGGTCAAGGCATCATACATCTCCTTTGATGTCTTCTTTATTGCAATGCAAGGGATCAAATGACCCTCCACTAAATCTAACCTGATTTACTTTGCCATGGCCATCTTTTTGTTATGTTTAGCCAAGTAGACAGGATCAGAAGGAGGTGCAACCTTGGTGTCCACATAGATCCAAAGATAAAACTACGTCCGGAAGCATTTGCAATCTATACTTCCAAGGCCTAAAGTGGGAAGTGCCCTCTAGGGAATCACACTCTCTCAAAATAAGACTATTCATGTTTGCAACCACTAGAACATGCTAAAACTAAACAAATCAGCTGAAAATAAATCAGATCAGCAGTCTATCACAGGTGTAAATCAACTCTCCGATAACTGGAGCAATTAAGGCATGCCACCTATAACCTCTCATAGGTCTAGATTACTTCAGTTGCCAAAGTAAATTATTGAAATCTTTTGGTGATTTGATCTCACAAGTAGCAACACTCTCCGTTCACAGACTAGAAGATCTCAGTTACCGTGCTCTAATACCGTGTTAAAATTCAGATCATGGTAAGTAGATTTTGCACTCAGAAAATAACAAATCAACAAATTGAAACATTAAATAAAACAACAGACCTGAGTATGATATCCTGCACACACTGCTGAAAATACAGACAACAAACACTTTAAAAACTGTCATTTAACAAACTGAAACCGAATTACACTCAAATGCTGTTATTCTTCTGCTAAGTTATGCATCCAATGTCACGTCCCCGAAATTGTAACACTAAGATAACAAAATACATATTTAAAAATATTAACCATTCAATATCATTATAATTATAATTATAAAAAATAATATTATAATTATAATCATTATATTTAACGTTATAAATATTAAATATAAATACTACCTTTTTTAAATATTATTATATAATCATTACAACTAGGGCCTATATATTGTCATCTTTCCTCAACCATGATGGGATTGAGATATCCTTGATCATAATTTTTGTGACCTTTTCTATAATATCTTACTTACGCAATAAAACAAAGAAAATATCTTAGTATATATAATATCCCATTTTTTCCAGTTCATATCGCAGGTATATATTAGTTCCCGAGCCTTCACACTGAATAATGATATCTATTTATTCAAAGGTTGTGAACAATCAATATATATATTATTGTTGATCAAAATAATCCTGTTCGACCCTTCATTCACAATTGATTATTGGGAACTCGATGCATATCTGAAGGAGTTTGTGTGAATATATATCGTCATTTTCCTAGTTCATACTGTTGTGCCTTATATCTATTGTTTGGGAGCATAGCCACAGTTTCCATTCAGTTATTAGGCTGCTAAGATCTTAATCGACTTCACAAAGGTTGATCATTGCCGCTAGCACCAATAAGGAGGCACCACATCTTATGTCAAGGAGTTTGGAGCTTATGCAGAAGGTGACTTACCACAACACTGGTCATTAGAGGAATCATTGATGATGCCCGATGAATCACCGTTAGACCGCACCAACTTATAGCAATCATTTGTCTATATTTGGAGATTGCTCATTGGCCATCCTCTGACTATCGAGGACTCTCCATATTTTAGCATTTCCTTTATCCCTCGCCGTGGTATTGTGGACTATTTGCGGGAGTATAATCCATATGATTACCAGTCAATCAATATTATTCATATCCAGAATAAGAATTATCATTTGTTATATGCCGCCAACATGATATATGCTTAATTCTAATATCTATATCTGAACATCTATAATTTGAATGTGCTGCATGGCGGGTCTTCATCAGTCATAATAGTGGATGACTCAATAATTATTGGATTGAATAACAACGATCATAAGAGCAGTAATTACTAGTTACTTGGTAGCGATTATGAAGAGGAGCGATTAACATTAGTGAAGACATCTTAACTAACGGTTTTGCTCGTTCAAGAGGACATCTCTATTCAAGAGGGGTATGTCCCTTATTAAGACATAAAGATATAAAAGGGTAACCAACAAGGGAACAAATGGGGGAAAAAGAAAGAAGAAAGATAATAGCCAACAACAACATGTTCTGGAAAGTTCTTACTTTCATATATTCACAAAAATAAAAAGTTACATAATATATAAGAGACAAGATACTGTAGATATTTAAGATATCTACGTACCTACTAGTTACTGTAGAAATAGTAACGGCTAAACAAACTAAACAAATTTGATCATTAACAATATAAATATAATATTCTAACACCCTCCCTTAATGGTCAATCCGTCAACAACACCAAGTTGCCCCCTGAATTTTACAAACTTATTCGGGCTCAGAGACTTAGTGAGAATATCGACAGTTTGATCCGTTGTCGGAACATACTGCAGTTGAACTGATCTATCTTCTACCAGCTTGCGGATGTAATGACAATGAAGCTTGACATGGTTGGTACGTTCATGGAAGATTGGATTTTTTGCCAATTTGAGAACCCCTTGATTATTAGTGTACAAGGGAGAAAGTCCTGCTTGTGACATGTGCATGTCATAAAGCATCGTACAAAGCCAAACTGCCTCACATGTTGTTTTAATGGTTCCTCGATACTCTGCTTCAGTCGAGGAAAGAGCCACTGCCTATTGCTTCTTGCTGGTCCATGTTATAGCACCGGTACCCAAACTGAATACATACCCAGAAGTAGATTTTCTGTCATCCACTGAACCTGCCCAATCTGAGTTTGTGTAACCAATCAGCTTTGGATCCTTGCATTTGCCATAGAGAATGCCATAATTTGAAGTGCCCTTAACATATCTCAGCACTCGTTTTGCTGCAATCCAATGATCAGCTTTGGGAGCAGTCATGAAGCGAGAAATGTAGCTCACTGCAAAACTGATGTCAGGTCTAGCGGCAGTGAGATAGATGAGGTTGCCCACTAGTTGCCTGAATGTCGTTTCATCGACCGGAGGTGAATCAAAGTTGGTTGACAACTTCATCCCCTTCTCCATAGGTGTGGAGGCAGGTTTGTAGTCCTGCATCCGAAATTTGTCAAGCAGACTTTTGGCATATTTTGACTGAGAGATAAAGATGTTATCAACGGTCTGCCAAACTTCAATACCCAAACAATAATGGAGAAGCCCCAAATCTGTCATGTCAAAAGCCTGATACAAATCTTGTTTGATTTTCGCAATCAAATGTGTTGAACTACTAGTAATGATCAAGTCATCAACATAGACAACAAGAAAGAGAATATCATCACCAGAGTGTTTGACATATAGATTAGTGTCAGAAGGGCTGCATTGAAAACCATGATCAAGCAAGTACTGATCAATCTTGATGTACCATTCACGAGGCGCCTGTTTCAGCCCATAGAGTGCTTTCACGAGCCTACATACTTGATGTTCTTTACCGGCAACCTTGAAACCAGGAGGCTGCGTCATGCAGACTTCTTCCTGCAACTCACCGTTGAGAAAGGCACTCTTGACATCCATTTGATGAACTGTCCAACCAAATTGGGCTGTAATAGCGAGAAGAAGACGAATTGTGCTCATCTTGGCAGTAGGAGCAAAGGTCTCCTCGTAGTCAATGCCCTCTCGCTGTGTGAATCCCCGAGCAACTAATCTAGCCTTGTATTTATTTAGAGTACCATCGGCATGATACTTGACCTTATAAACCCATTTGCAGCTGATAGGTTTCTTCCCAGGAGGAAGATCAGAAAGAACCCAAGTGTGATTCTTTAGAAGACTATGATATTCGGTCTACATAGCCTTTTCCCACTCGAGAATTCCTTTAGCCTTTGAGTAGGTATGAGGCTCATAAATGTTGTGGATGTTGGCCATAAGAGCAAAATTGACTGTGTTGGGCTGCTTGCTCTTTCTACGAACTGATCTACCCTCAATGAGTTCATCATCATGAAGATCGCCAATAGTCTTCGCCCACCACTTAGGCCAACGAGTAGAAGTACCAACATCTGGAATAGGGGAAACAACATCGCCTGGGATGTCTGGAACAAAGTCATCTGGATGTGAGTCCTGAGGAAAATCAGGTGGTGCTAGATCATGACTTGTAGTCTCCTCATCTTCAGAGTCAAGATGCTCTGAAGCCCTCCCATCAGGGGAACCAAGAGGAAGACAAACACCCTCATCAGGAACCTTCATAGGCTGATCCGCAGGACTGATAGTAGGAACAAATGGACCTGTAGTCTCATCAATCACAACATCACGACTGAATATGAGACGATCTGTCTCCACATCAATCAACCTGTATGCCTTGTGATTGTCGCTGTAACTAGTAAACAAAAGTGTCTGACTCTTGGAGTCCAATTTGGTACGCTTAGCATCTGGAATCCATACATGAGCTGTAGAACCGAAGACTTTCAAATGGCCCACCTTAGGCTTACATCCTAACCAGGCTTCTTCAGGAGTCATCTTCTTAACGGTTTGTGTAGGTGATCGATTTAGGAGGTAGACTACAGTGTTGATTGCTTCAGCCTAGTATTTCTTAGGTATATTTTGGTACTCGAGCATAGAACGAGCCATTTCAGTAATGGTGCGATTCCTACGTTCAACGACACTATTCTGCTGAGGGGTGTATGGTGTGGTGAGTTGGCGCTTAATGCCGTGTGTAGCACAAAAAGAAGAGAAGTCAGCTGAACAAAACTCCCCCCCCCCCCATTATCTGACCTTAGAGTAACAATGTGAGAACCTGATTCCTTCTCAACTAAGGATTTAAACTATTGAAATGTGCTGAACACATCTAATTTATGTTTCAGAAAATACACCCACATTTTCCTACTGAAATAATCAACAAACAATAAAAAGTACGTGGACCCAGTAGCAGAAGGAGTATTAATTGGCCCACATACATCAGCGTGAACCAGTTGAAGTACCTTGGAGGCTTGCCAAGAATCACCATCCGAGAACGGTGTCCGATGCTGCTTGCCAGCTTGCAGGCTCCACAAACTCCATGATTTTGAGTTTGGATTGTAGGTAGACCAACAACCAAACTCTCCCGAGACAATTGAGAGAGATAGTGGACATTCAGGTGCCCATAACGCTAGTGACAAAGTTTGCTGATGGAAGTGCTCCTAGCAGCCAGAGCGTGCTCCTGAGAATCACCAGAATCAACAAGTCTATATAGACCGTGATCTTCAAGTCCCATAGCAATTGTTGTACGAGTCTCCCTATCAACGATGCTGCAGGTGGACGAACTGAAAACAACATCCAATTGGGGAGAATGCCGCATGATTTGATTGACTGAGAGAAGGTTATGTTCCATGCCGGGAACATAGTAAACATCGAGAAAGAGTAAATTTCTTCCGCTTGAGTGAATCTGGACAGTGCCCTTACCAGCAACTGTGTACTCTTCGCCTCCTCCAAAAATGACTGAATTAGAGAATGGTTCGAATTTTGTGAACCAATCCCAACGATGAGTAAAATGCCGCGATGCCCCTGAATCGATATACCTGGTAGAAGAATGTATCGGATCTGCAGTTCTCTTGGCCATAAACGCATAGAATGCAGACTCTTTTTGCTCAGTGTGCTCGGCGACATGTGCCTTTTGTTTAGACC
>VDFB02278990.1:142869-199881 GCA_007258455.2 Sequoia sempervirens
GATGGAATCTCTTCATAAAAAGGAAAATGATCTACTTACTCAATTTCATGATATCATTACAAAAGAAGAGGACTTCAAAAATAGAGATCAAGGACTATTTGGCTAAAAAGTGGAGATCAAAATACCAAGTTTTTCATCTCTTCTTTCTCAAGCATAGGACTGAAAACAAAATTAGTTATATCTAGGTTAATGGCTCTCTCTTAGAAGATGATGGAGATATCCATAAGGTTGCTTCATAATTCTTTTCCAATCTTCTAGTTGATGATTTAATCTATGATTGGGTAAGTGAAAATCAGTTTCTAGAGGTAATCCCAAACATTGTTTTGGAGGAAAAAAATAAACAACTTTAAATTAGATTGGTTGCTTTTTTGTTTGAAGGGAATAAGGCCATGGGGTTGGGTGACTTCCCTCTTATTTTTTTCAAACCTTTTGGGATATTATGGTCAAGGATGTTATGAATGCAACTAAAGAGTTTTTTGGAAGTAAGAAATTGTTGAAAGAACTAAACTCAACCTTTCTTGTCCTAGTGTTGAAGTATCTTGGTGCTAAGGCCTTCGGGGATTTTAGGACGATTAGCTTTTGTAACTTAATATAGAAGATCATCTCTAAGGTCCTTGTGGTCAAAATGCGGTATATTCTCCTTAAGTTAATCTCCAATCAGTAGAATGGGTTTGTCCATGGAAGACAAATTTTAGAATTCATAATTTATGTTCATGAAATTATTCACTCTCTATCGATGAATAAGGATGCTAGTTTCTTATTAAAATTGGATCTAGTTAAAGCTTATGATTAGGTTAATTGGCACTTTTTAACCAATGTTCTAGTGAGTTTTGGTTTTTGTAGTAAATTTATTAACTTAAATGTCTAGCTTATCTCCTCCCCTCGATTCTCGATGATGATTAATGGTTCCCCATCTGAATTCTTTAAAAAATTTAGAGGGATAAGATAAGGGATTCAATCTCTTGGTTTCTCTTATCATTATGGTGGAATCTTTGGGAAATTTTATTCAAGTTGAGGTTAATGGGGGTTCTCTTAAAGGTATTTGTCCATCATCTCTTTGTTCTCCTTATTCCCATTAACAGTTTGTTGATGATACAATTATTATGGGGGGTGTTTTGGTAAAGGGATCCAAGAAGTTAAAATCCATTTTTATTTGCTATGAGAAGGCAATACATCAATAAATCAGCCTCCCTAAAAGCAACATTTTCTTCTTGAACACACTCATTCAACTTTAGTTGAAGTTAGTTGGTATCCTTTATTGTAATGTGGAAAGTTTTCCTTCTTCCTATTTGGGTCTTCCACTTTGTGTGAATAAGATACTAGATTCTTTTTGGTTAGGGTTGGTTGATAGATTCCATTTGAAACTAGTTGGATGGAAGGGAACTTTTCTCAACCAAGCTGGTAAGGTTTAACTTATTAAAGTGACTCTTCAAAATTTATTGGTCTATACTATGAGTTTGTTTGAAGTTTCAGGAAAATATATTCAAATTCAAAATAGTTCTTTTAGTTCAGAGCTGAGGAAAGAAAAATAATTCCTCTAGTGGCTTGGGATCAAGTGTGCAAACTAAAGAAGTTGGGAGGTTTGGGTATTAGGAAAATTAAAAAATTCAATAATTCATGTTGGCGAAAAAATGCTTGGAGACTCATATTTGCTAGAACTATCCAATCAACTATCTTAAAGAAAAAGTTTTTTTTAGTACAATAACTTTACGGAGATTTTGGATGTTGATCAACTTTTGATGGGTTCTTGGTTCTAAATAATTATTCTTCATACTATGTATATCATTTGTAGAGGTTTCTAGTGTTCTTTTGGTAATGGAAGGTTGCTTAAGTTTTGGGATGATAAGTGGTGTGGAAACTTTCCACTCAAGGACCTTCCTTGGGTTGAACCTCTAAAAGATGTCTATATCAAAACTCTTGGTTGTTGGGTTGTTGATTATATTATGGAGGGGAATTAGAGGAATTTTAAGGAAGTTGATCTAATTCGAGGGCAGCTTCAACACTTCCTTTCTCTGATTCATATCCCTTCCTACCCAAAAGTGGATAAGTTGATTTGACACCCCTCTTTGGATGGTTTTTCTTTGCTGCTTCAACGTTTGGGTTGTTGATGGAGTAGGAAACTACCCCCATTTTGGAGCTCTCTTTAGAACCATACACTTATCCCTAAGATCAATATTTTCTTTTGGATCATGGTTCAAAATAAAATTCTAATTTTTTTTATAATATTTGAAAAAGGGGATTCGCCTTTCCCAATTGGTGTGCCTTATGTGAAAGTAATTCAGAAGATTCCTTTTACATCTTCCTTGGTTGCAGCTTCTCTCAATCTATTTGGGACTAGATTCTTTCCCTTTGAAACTTAAACTGGATTCTTTCCAACTCTTTTGTTGATTTTTGTGGGTGATGGCTATGTGCTTCTACTAATCCTTCACTCATGTTGTTGTGGTCTCTAATAGCCTTGCATGTTGTGTGGAGTCTTTGGAAAGAGAGAAACAATAAAGTGTTCAAATATGTGCACTTAAAGGAGGAAGGTGTTTTGATAAAAATATAAAGAGATATTAAAGAGAATTTCATGTTCAGGGTCACTTAGAAACAAATGAAAGGACCAGAAATTAAGATATCTAAGTATGATTCTCAAGTTTTAGAGAAGTGGAATCTCAACTTTGATATCTCTTTTCCTTTCAAAAACATGGCCTTCCAAAGAGAATGTGGTTTGGAGGTGTCCACAAAAGGGGTGGATTAAAGTTAATTTTGATGGGAAGCCAAAGGGAACCCTGGGCCAATTGGTAGTGGGGGAGTGTTAAGAGCTTAGGAAGGTAGGTTTGTTTCAGTGATCACACTTCTATCAGGCATTCAAACCAATTACTTTGTTGAAATTGCAACAAATTATAATGGTTTAAAATTAGTTAATGACAAAGTGTATAAGAAGGTTTGGATGGAGGGGGATTCTCTTAACATTATAAGATGTCTTAATAGTCATCATATCCCTAGTTGGTCTATGAACATTTTCATCTCTAATTCCCTAAATATGCTCAAATCCTTTGATGAAATAAAGACCACACATATCTTTCATGGGGGAAATAAATTGGTTAAAATCTTTGCTAATGAAGGTGTGAAAGAGAATCATTAAAAACATGGGATGGGTACTCATATGTACCCTTTGAATCTCTTTCCATAATAAATAATGAATGCCAACATAGATTTTGAGATTGGATGGGACATGGGGATTATGAGACCTATACTTCTCACATGTTTTCTCGATAATAAGGGGGTTTCTTTCCCTTTTCTTATTTGTCAAGATCTATGGATCAACTTATGTGGTTTGTTCATCAGACTCATTTATATTACCATGGGAGGAGAAATATGTCATGTGGAGCCCTTACCCTATGATGGGCTCTGCAAGAATAAAAAAGTTTAGAGAATTGTGGAAGAGGGGGCATGTCTCCCTACCTAGAGAGGCTCCATGGTCATGACGTAGAAGTTTCCAATATTTTTATTAAAGGTTGGAAGAATGAGGTGTTGAATGTGAATGGAAGGGAAGTTGTTATTGTTGAGGAGGTAATTACAAATATTAATGGGTTGTCATTGCAAGGTATGAAGTTCTTCTGAGATAGAAAGGCTAATGATGAAGCTCTAAACCAATTTTTTAAGGGGAATGAGAGAGGGAAGCTGGTAAAACTCTCCTCTCGGAGCTATGATCGATTGTCCATTAAACTAATTTGGGCATAAATGGTCGAGGTTATCATGCGGTAAATCACTTTGTATGGTAGGTTTACTGCAATTTGTGGTGTTCATTTCATTTTCTTAAACCATTTTAGGCATATGTTGCTAGTTTCATTTCCCTATTTTTTGTTAGCCTCTTTGAAATATGCTACTAAGGAGCACATGGAAAGCTCCAAATTTCTTGTGTTGTATGACGGTCTAATCCTCCTGATTATGGAATATGTGAAAACTCAAACCCCTAGTTGAGTTCTAAGGGAAGGGGAATGTAAAGAAGAAACAACAACCAATGTTTGTTCACTATTCTAATATGAGTTCAAACTCTAGTGAGGATGAGGAGTATGAGGACTAGAGGGAGAAATATGAGGGTGAAGACTCTATGTAAGTGTTATTTGTGCTTCCTTCTTAGGGAGAGGAACACAAGAAAGGAAAGAGAGTTTGGAAGAACTCCCCTAAGAAGAAAGCAAAGAGGATTATCTCTTGGTCAAAGGACTCACAAATACGAGAGGAGGAATGTGATAAAACTCAAAGGGGAAAAAAATAATAAATTCCAAAGGGAAGTGTCTAGTAAAGGTAAAGAGAAATTGGCATACAAAAGGACTACAAGAATCCAATCTTTGAAAAAAGGTACTATAGATAACCAAGAGGTTGTTGACCTTCCTCATTTGTCTAAAGTATTTATTTATCTCCATGCTAACAAGGAGGATATTTATGATGTCTTAAGACTTGTCAAGGAAGGGATGACTTACCAATTTAAAGTATAAAAATGGTTCTTTTTAGAAATCAACAAAATCAATATCAAATTATGGGCTCTACAAGAGAAAATTACCAATGAGGATTGGGACCAACTTGGGGTGGAGAACATAGAGTTAAAAAATAAGATTGATGGTCTTGAGGAATCTATTAATATTTTGAAGATTGATTTTGGAATTTGAATGAATGAATTGGAAGAGAAAATCTAGGGGACTAATCGAAATTTGGAGAATATTTTAAATATTAGCTACTGCTTTATAAAAATAATGTCAAGGGGATTATGATCCTTATGGAGAAGCTCAAATAAATGAGAGAGAAATAGAACACTAATGGAACCCCCGAGGAGAGAAAAAGGAAAGAGAAATCAATCAAAGATAAAGGGAAGAAACAAGTGCAAGTTTATTCTAAGGGGCCAAGTTCAAGGGCAAGGGGGGGAAAAAGAAATCCTAAAGGAGAAAAAGAATGACTTACTAGACTTGGTTAACCTTCATCAAAACTTTTACAACTAGGATCTAGAGGTGGCAAATATTGTTAATAATATGAAGTAGTCCTATGGTTGCTTTTTTGTTGTTACTTTGTTGTTGGTAGGCTATTGTTTGGATGTGTTTTATTCTCTTGGAAACATTTTGCTTGTAATGGTTTTGAGTCCCTTCAAAACTTGTTTTTCCTGCTAATCAAAAACTTAGGTCCTAGCATACTTGACCAAAGTGCTCCAAAATTTATTCTCAACACCTACATGCTCAAGCAAGTAATTATCCAAAAATAAAAAAACATCAATCAAACAACAAAAACAATTCAACATTTATTTATAGTTCAAAGTCAATAACCCATCCAAAATTATGATCCCAAAGGTTTTTTAGATCCACATCTTCTTTACCTTTGTCATATTCAACATATTATTCTTATGTGTTTGGGTATCAAGGAAGATTGGATAAAACAACTACTTAGAATCTAATAGAAAACTTTATACCACTTGAACTTATTAAATAATAAGAAGAAAAAAGAGACGTATAATAGGTCTAGGAATAAAATGACTATTTAGTAGCCATTGTATTAGAATGAATTGAGAAATGGTGAATAAATATTGTCTTGAAACCCTACAAACTTTTAAACAATAATTCAGTGTTGTACACACCACTATAAACACTTTTATCAAAATTGTCACTACTATGCCACTACAAAGAATCATTACCACTCATAGGGCACTTCTCCCTCATGAAGAAGGTATTCCTTTAAATACTCATCTAGTTAACTTGCTTTTACATTGTTTAATAGGAGTGATCTATCCAAGCACAAGCCACATAAGTGCAACACACTACATCAACTATTTTTCATCTACTCACAAATATGGGTAAGCCAAATTAGGAGAGTACATATATTTTTGGTGACCTAGTTGTTAAGAACAATTCCTTTTAGGATGATTTGTATCATCTTTTTATCTGTTCTATTCCATTTTGTCTATTTTCTTATAACTTCATCCTTGTGGCACCCATAACACCATGAACGCATACTAATAGACAACAAGCTAAGGGCAAGTCCCTTCAGTTGATCCAATCACCCTCTCCTTTGATCACTATATACAACTAGATCCAATAGCTCTTTTAATGTACATGTATGAATAAAGAGAAACTTTTAAGATGCTCATTGAGAGCTAGAGAATAATACAAAACATAGCTAAGCTTGCAATACCTTTAATAACTATGCATGGGGTCATATCAGGAGATAATCCTTCAACTCAACTCAATTCATTGAAGGGGCCCAACATGTGATAAATTGATTTGAGATTCAAAAGTAGGACCATATCTTTGTCATATATAGAGACAACCAACAACATTAACAATAAAATGGTTCACCTTGAGAAATACTTAGCAAGCACACAAACAACCCAAATGGCCCATGACATGGCTCATTAAAATTACCTAGTCTGCTCATAACACATAAAACTAGAAAAGCCACCAAAGGTGATAAAAAATGGAGTAACTTGATCTATAGAATACATAGACCACATCCACAAAGTAAGAAAACCTACATGAAAGTGGTAGAGCACAAGATGACAATTAGATAAACAAAGATTGTAGATACTCTTAATCTCACTTTGGGAGAACAAATCAATATATTTGAGTTTGGGATGCTAAGAAACCATTTTAAAACCTTGTCAAGTCTCAAAAACATAGGTTTTTAGACCATAAGAGGGTGCCAGTCTCTTAATACATTTTTGGCTAACAAACAGGGTGAATATAGTTGATCACCCCCTGCTCTTTAAGCTCTGCTAGACCTAGGCGGGTGTACACGAATAATAAGGCAGATTTGAAAGTCTAAAATGGATTCTAATTTGGGAAATCTACTCACAATGGCATGTGAGTGTGAAGTAGATGCAAAGCTTACTAATTAGTTCCTACTGTAGATGTTTGAAGAATAAAGTGTATAAAGAGAGTTTGTGTAAATATTCTAAATTTGACTAGTGCCTAAATCTGTTGGGTGAATGAAGTCGAGGGTGGATGATGGTGATGGAGACAGATATGTAAGATAGGTAGATCTACTCCTCAGCTTAACTCTAACTGTTGGGCACTTTTAAATGTTTGCACCTTGTACAAACGTGCAGGTTAGTTAGTTACTATACTCTTCTTTATGAATCCCAGTGTTATCCTCCCAAATTATTATGATAGAATGAAAGGATATTTAATTCTTAGCTCGAGGGAAATTAGTCAGAATAACCACTTCAAAAGGATTTTAATCCCTAGAAGGAACTAATTAAAATGAATTACTTGAAAGGATTTTTAATTCACTCCAACTAGACCCCAATCAAAATGATCACACAGTAACAACAAATGTGTCCTGAAAAATTGTATAAATCTGAATAACTTAAGAGAACCACTTGGAGATAGCAAAACAACACATAAGAATGAATATCAACACAACAATCGAACACTGGAACTAAATCACAAATTTTAAACAACCTTCTCCATTATTTATACTTCAAATAATAATACATTGATAGCATAAGTCTTTTGATGTATTAAAATATGAGTACGGATGGATGGAAGTGGAATGGTAGTGACGATGATTTCCTAACCTATTGATTCCTAACTACTAGTTGATGATCTTCTGTCTTTGATTTTACCCTCATATATACCTTATATTTTCAAAGGTTGTGATCTTTCACATAGTTGTCCAGTGCAACCTTTCATTTAATTAATTTTCCTTTGGAAAATTAAAATATTTTAATTTTAATCTCTATTGTCTTCCCGTGAAAAATAATTTTAATAATCTCCTTTCGTTGGTAATTTCACTTTGTATTTAATTTGTACATCTTCACCTGGTATAAAATACTCCTTGAGTAAAAATAATCACCCATTACAAGGCTTTAAATTGTCCTTTAATTTCCTTTGTAAAAGTTTCACTCTTAATAATTAAAATATTCTCTAGGTAAAGTAATTACCTCTCCCTTAGTAAAAATATTTCATCTTGTATTTATCCGTATGTATTTTCACCTAGCTTTTAGAAAAATGTCCTCTGAGTAAATAATTATCCACTCCCCGATTCCGATTATCTTGGTGAAAATATTTCATTTCTTAATGAAAATGAATTTTCATCATTGATAAAATATCTATCTTCCTAGAACAAATGTGGTGATTTTAATAATTTTCATTAAAATATTCACCACACATCTTTGCAATAATATTTTATTTACTTCATGGCCACACCTAAATCAAACTTTTGATAAATCTTTGTTTTATCTTTCTGTCGTGATCTTATCTTTTTGCCCTATTGAAGGGACTTGGAGTATCGAAGAGACTTTAAACAATGTCTTGTCGATACCTTTATCTCTCTTTGATGAATTCTTCAAGCCAATCATGTGTCTTTGTTGCCCATTAGAGTATCAAAGAGACTTTTAAAAATCTCACTCTGACACATCCATTTCTCTTTGACGATCTTCTATTCTTCTCTCGTTGACTCATTAGGGTGTCGAAGAGACATTTAATATTCTCTCGTCACTAAGCAATGTCTCTTCAATATATACTATGTTCATGGTTTTAGGGTTTGTTGCTCTGTCTTCTCCGGAGATGTGGGAATCTCTTCAATATATATTTTCACATCTGTCTTTGTCCACCATTTACTCCTTATTAGATCTTACCCTCTTCATGGGAATGAACTAGATTTTCCAAAGAATTATCCAAGTCAAATTCCACACCCAATTGCCCTGGTTCTTTAGCAGCGTTTCCATAGAAAACCAATGTAAGAGTGCGATAATGGCCTTTGATCACTAGAGGGTTTGTCACAGCCGATAGATGTCTAAACACACAGTTTGTATTAATTTTGACGCTTCTTGATGTACCTTATCAACAGTACATTTTTCACTTTTGAAGTTGATTTTTTTTGTATTGCAACACCAACATCAAAGTGTAACATGTAACTTGTGGATACCAAATCAAAGACTCAAAGCTATGTCTTTCTAACTACAAAGCTCTTCCAATGCATTCTCTTTGGCGGTTTTCTTGGTTAAGAGAAGATATAAGATTGTTGCCCTAAATGAGCTAATAGAATGCTATTGCCAGGTGAGATTAGTATACAACACTTTTTTGCCTCATCATTACCTCTTGTGCCATGCTCATTTTCTTGAGTTCTAGTAATATTATCTCCCTCTAGTAGCAAACCGACCTCTTTCTACTCACCTTCATTTGTAAGTTGATTTGTAACTATGGCCCTCCTCGAAATGTCCATTATATCATCATCTTCGCATTAGGTTTTCTCCCTTGAATACTTCCACAATGGTATTAAGTCATGTTGTTTCTTCATTATTTGGAGATTTATACGAGATATGTCCCTCATCTGATGCCAAAGAGCTATTGATTCAACAATTTCCGAAGAATACCATCAAATTGTGCTATATTAAAAACAATATTCCCCTCTTTTTAGCATGACATGAGCATTGTTTTCAATAAGATAATTTCATGGTCATTCACAATATCATCTAAATCTGTCATATTTCCTTGCCTCTTACTCATCGTGTATGCTCTATAATTAAGGCGAATACTTTCTTCACCTTTCAAGACATAAGCATCTCCATATTTTGAGGCATCATTGTCTTGCATTTTATCTTGATGGTGATTAATTTTATCATTAACCAAATCAACATATACTATATGTTGCAAGTATGAATGAGTATGGTGGTGTTGTCATTAATGTTGTCATTGATGTCACCACAGTACAGGTTGTTGCAGAGAAAGGAAACAAGTGATTGCAGGTTGTGCATGTATAGTTGAGATATTGTAGAGATGTTGTGAGTACATGGAGCTATCTTAATGGTGTTACAGGTGTGCTCATATGATGAGTTACCAAGTACTTTTGAGAAATAGTGAAGTTAGAGTTGTGTGTATGTTCAAAATGTGCTTCAGTTTGTGCTCCACATTTCTTTTGTGTTGATCCTATGCTTGTGTGGATCTGAAGTGTTGTTTAAGGGTATCCTTGGGTGATATATCCTAGATTAGAGCTTTTGGTTTGATGAAGTGTGAAAGTTGTGTTCACCGGTGTGTGAACTGGTTTGGAAAAATTGGTTGTTTGTGGAATGGGAGAAATGTATCTGCTCTGCATTACTCTGCTGGTTTGTTTCTAGTCTTGTGGATCTGGTACAAGTATTTTAATGGTGTTATCTATGTTTTGTCAAAGGTGTTCGTGGTTTGGTGCTCCGAAAGATGAGTTGCAGAATTATTGTGTGTGTCTGTAAAGTCTGGATGAACTGATGGATAATATTCTAAGCATAAAGGTTGTTGCATTAGGTGCGGATGAATTTGAAGGTATTTAAGATGTGTTCCAGTGTATGGTGAAGCATGTTATGTGGTCTACATGTTATCTTCTTGCTGCAGAAATGTGTACTTCAAAGTTCATTTGTGTTTTCATTAGGTTTGGTCGACCTGGTGTCTACATGTCATGCAAAGGATAAGTATCAATTAAGGAAGCATGTGATTGATCTGAGATATTTTTTTGGGTCTTGGTTAAGTGTTGGTTTGGTCCACTCTCATTCTCTTCCACCACGAGAATGTTGAGTTGCCGACCTAATTTGAATTTGTAAAATGAAGTGTGTGTGGCCAACCTTGGAGAAAGTTTCTAAGGTTGAAGACGGTATAAATACAAGTCATGATGCGAAGGATTGTGAGATGTGATATGAAGCCACAAGTGTGAGAAGCAAGAGTGTGTGGAAGTGAATTAAGGAAACATTTCTTTAGTGTGTTAGACTCTTGAAAGCAGTAAACTGATGGTGTCTGCAATTCTCTAATCAAGGTTGTGAATGTGTGCAAGTTGTGGTGGATTTTTTGTTATCTTTCTTTATCTGTACGCAGTGAGCCTCCATTTTGGATAGTGAGTCCTATCTGTAGGTAGTGAGCCTTGTGTTCAGACAGTGAGTCCTATCTTTGGCAATGAGCCTCTTTGTAATCAATTTTGCTATAACTTTATATAATGAGTTAATCCTCATCGTGGTTTTTCCCTTATTGGGTTTTCTATGTAAATATGGTGTTTATTGTGTTGATATTGCTTTCTATTATTTGCACTTCATGCTCATACTTAATAACAGATTAAAGTGGATGTGAAGATTAATAATTTTTTGAGATTTGTGAATGTGATTGGTGGCAACTGATTCACCCTGCCTCTTTGTTGTCTCGCACCTTTCAAAAATTGGTATCAGAGCATTGGTTCCTCAAAGAAGAGATTAACTGCTTGAGGTAGATCTGATGACACACAAATTGTCAATCCTTGTGTTTGATGGATCTAACTACAGTGATTGGAAAGTGCATATGAGAGGTTACCCAATCTCTCTTGGCTTCAAGACTTGGAAAGTTGTTGAGACAAAATATGTTGAGTCGGCAAGTGGTCCTTCTTCTGCAGATGATATTTTTTCCTATGAGGAAAATGAAAAAGCAAGGTATGCAATCTATATTGCTTTATCTAAGACTGAGCAAACAAAAGTTATTTCATTGGGAATTGCTTATGAAGTTTGGAAAAATTTGGAAGATATCTATGAAGGAAGTGATAGAGTGAAATTATCAAAGAAGCTAACAAAAAATCATAGATATTAGAATAAAAAAATGGAATAAGTTGAATACATTGCAAGCTACTTTCAGAGAGTTGATATTGCAGCAAATGAAGTAAAAAATCAAGGTGGTACTCTGACAGATGAAGATGTAATGGAGAAGATTTTGATGACCCTACCGAAGAGTTATAATGACAAGGTCTCAGCTATTGAGGAAGTGTATGATCCAAAGAAATTCAATAAAGAATGGCTATTTGGCACCTTGATCTCATTTGAAATGAGGAAATTTGGAAAGGAAAAGGAGAAACAAGAAATAGCCTTCAAAGCCACTAAGACAAAAGATGATCTGGATAGTGAAGGTTCAAAGGAGTTGGAAGAAAACTTTACAAGGAAATTGAAGAAAGGTACTGGTAAATACAAAGGTATGTTTCCCTTTAAATGTTTCAGTTGTCAAAATATTGGCCACTATGCTTCAATATGTCCAAATAGAGTTGTACACAAGAAGAGCAGAGATAATAAAGACAAAAAGGATAAGAAGTTCAAGAAATTGTATTATGTTAGAGAAGATGTTGGAAACTCTGATTTTGAAGGTGATAATGATGAGTGCTTGTTTCTAGCCTTAGAGAATAAATCAGTGTCTATTAACCATGGAAGATGTTCAAGGGAAAGTGGTCCAGAGCTCAAGAAGGAAGAGATGAAAGGTACTCTGGCTATTGCCTTTCATGCTAGACAAGATGAAGACTATTGGGTGATTGACAATGGCTGCTCAAATAAAATGATCGAAGACAAAAGTAAGTTTAATAAACTTGAAAATTACGATGGTGGATTAGTCATGTTTGGAGATGATTTTGGTGCAAAGATTGTTGGAAAAGGAATGTTTCAATTAGTTTTGATGGAAAACACGGTACTAATGATGTCTATTATGTTAAGGGATTAAGGCATAATCTCTTGAGTGTTGGAAAAATGTGTAGAAAAGGATTAAAACTTGTGTTCAGGATAATACCCGTGAGATTAGAAAAGGGTCTGGAACTGTGGTAGCTATAGGAAGAACATATGGAAACATCTATTAGCTTAAGGGTGTTGATGGTCAGTGTTTTGTGTCTCAATTTAATGAAAGTTGGATATGGCACCAGAGGATGGGACATGTAAACTTTGACAATCTAATCAGGATTAGTTCAAGAGAAGTTGTCAGGGATCCGCCTAAAATCACAAAGCCTACCAATACTATTTGTAGAAGTTGTCAGTTGGGAAAACAAACAAGATGCAGTTTTAAAGGAAAAGAGCAGTCATCTACTAGAACATTGGAATTGATTCATACAGACCTCTGTGGTCCCACAAGAACATGAATTCTTTATGGTGACAGGTATTTTATGCCTTTGATTGATGATTATTCAAAAATGGCATGGGTTACTTTTCTTAGGGAGAAAGATCAAGCTCTAGACAGATTCAAAGTGTTCAAGGCTATGGTAGAAAATGAAGTGAACTTGAAAATAAAATGCTTAAGGTCTGATAGAGGTGGAGAATTCACTTCTAGTGAGTTTAATACATTTTGTAAAGAGCATGGTATAAAGAGACATTTTCCTGCTCCTAGAACTCCTCAGCAGAATGAAGTTGTAGAGAGGAAGAACCAAACTGTGCAAGAAGTTGCAAGGACTATGATGAAAGAGGCAAATGTACCTGATGTATACTAGAGAGAAGCAATCCACACTATTGTTTACATTCTTAATAGAGTTTAGATCAAAGGTAACAACACAAAGACCCCTTATGAAATGTGGACTGGAAAGATTCCTACTATTAAGTACTTTAAGGTGTTTGGAAGCAAATGTTACATTAAAAGAGATGATGAGAACCTAGGAAATTTTGATGCAAGATGTGATGAAGGTATTTTCCTTGGATATTCAACTAATAGAAAAGCTTATAGATGCTTCAATAAAAGATTGAGAAAGATAGTTGAAAGTGAAAATGTAAAAGTTGATGAAGATATGCACAAACCAGTTGAAATAAGTGAAGTTGAACCAGATGAACCTATCTGTGGACAAGTACAAGAAGAGAATAAGGAAGAAGAAGAAGCTCTGAAACCTGCTCCTAAAACCCTAAAATTTGTACAGAAAAATCATCCTGAAGAATAGATAATTGGAGATAAAAGTGAAGGTGTAAAGACAAGAAGCAAAGTGGTGGTAGCTGAGGTAAATCTATTTACTTTCCAAAATAGAACCTAAAACAGTGTGTGAAGCATGCAAAGATGAGAATTGGGTAAGAGAAGTGAAAGAGGAATTGCAACAGATAGAGAAAAATTAGACATGGAAACTAGTTCCTAGAATTGTAAACAAGAACATAATTGGTACAAAGTGGGTGTTTAGGAATAAGTTGAATGAGAATAGCGAAGTAGTAAGAAACAAAGCAAGAATTGTATGCAAAGGTTATTCATAGGTTGAAGGAATATAATTTGAGGAGACATTTGCCTCGATGGCAAGAATGGAAGCTATTCAAATGTTTTTGGAATTTTCTACTCACAAATATTTCAAGGTATACCAAATGGATGTTAAGTCTGCATTCTTGAATGAAGAATTGGAAGAAGAGGTTTACATGGAAAAACCAAAGGGATTTCAGTTATTAGATAAACTGGACATGGTCTGTAAGTTGAAAAAGGCATTGTATGGACTTAAATAGGCTCCCAAAGCATGGTATGCAAGGTTGGACAGATGTTTGACACAAAAAAGGTTCAACAAAGGCTCTGTAGGCAATAATCTCTATTTCAAGGTTGAAGGAAATCAAATGGTAATAGTGGTTTTGTATGTTGATGATATTATCTTTAGAGGAAATGAGGGTATGTGCAAGAGATTTGTAGAGGAGATGCAAAAGGAATTTGAGATGTCTATGATTGGTGAGTTGAACTTCTTTCTTGGACTTCAAGTGAATCAAACTGATAAGGGCATATTCATTTCACAATCAAATTATGTTAAATAATTGTTGAAGAAGTTTGGAATGGATGAATCCAAACCAGTTTGTACCCCTATGGCGACTAGATGTAAACTAAGGATGATGATTCTCCTAAAGTTGATCAAAGCATGTATAGATCAATGATCGATGGATTGTTACCAGATATCATGCATGCAGTATGTTTGGTTGCCAAATTTCAGGAAGAACCTAAAGAAGAACATGTTATAGCTCTGAAAAGGATATTCAAATATCTAAAAGGCACTCCAAATTATGGCTTGTGGTATCCTAAGGATACTGATTTCACCTTGAGTGCTTACACTAATTCAGATTGGGATAGTTGTGTGGATGACCGAAATAGTACAAGTGGTGGTGCATTCTTTCTTGGAGGAATATTGGTTTCATGGCTAAGCAAGAAACGAGATTCAATTTCTTTATCCACTACAGAGGCTGAGTACATTGCAGCAACATCTTGTTGCACACAGGTGTTATGGATGAAGTAAACATTAAAGGATATAGGAGTAATGTGTGATGAGCATATCCCTATCTTCTGTGATAATACAAGTGCAATAAATATTTCAAAGAATTTGGTAGTACATTCAAGGACAAAACACATATCTATCAAATATTATTTCTTGAGAGAAAAAGTATTGGAGAATGAAGTCAAGCTGGAATATGTGTCTACGAAGGATCAAATTGCTGATATATTTACTAAGGCTCTTCCGAAGGGTACTTTTGAGTATCTTAGGGAGAAGTTAGGGGTTATTTCCACTCCTTCCTTGAATTAGGTGCACATGGAGGTGCATCAATCCAGTAGATCTACAGATTCTTCATTTGTTTAGACTGATGACTAATGTTTACTCCTCAGGGGGAGTAGGAAGTATCATTGTTGTAGTATGAAATGGGTGCACTCCTAAGGGGGAGTGATCTGAGCTACATATTGCTGAAGAATTTTGCAAACCTTTTTTTCTTTTCCATTTATATCAAAGGGGGAGAGAAAGTCATGTGAAAGAGAGAATATTGCAAGGAAAAGAGAGTACGAGAAATGTTGTGTAGGTTGTCTAATCTAGAGATATAAAGGAGAATATAGGAATGGAATGGATGTTGTCTTTGATGCTTTTTTACATCACGTGTTTCCATCAATGACAAAGGGGGAGATTGTTGCAAGTATGAATGAGTATGGTGGTGTTGTCATTAATGTTGTCATTGATGTCAACACAGTATAAGTTGTTGCAGAGAAAGGAAACAAGTGATTGTAGGTTGTGCATGTATAGTTGAGATATTGTAGAGATATTGTGAGTACATGGAGCTATCTTTATGGTGTTGCGGGTGTGCCGATATGATGAGTTACCAAGTGCTTTTGAGAAATAGTGAAGTCAGAGTTGTGTGTATGTTCAAAATGTGCTCTAGTTTGTGCTCCACATTTCTTCTGTGTTGATCATATGCTTGTGTAGATATATAGTGTTTTTTAAGGGAATCCTTGGGTGATATATCATGGATTAGAGCTTTTGGTTTGATGAAGTGTGAAAGTTTTGTTCACCGATGTGTGAACTAGTTTGGAAAAGTTGGTTGTCTATGGATTGGGAGAAATGTATCTACTCTGCAGTCCTCCGCTGGTTTGTTTCTAGTCTTGTAGATTCAGTAGAAGGCTTGTAATGGTGTAATCTATGTTCTGTCAAAGGTGTTCATGGTTTGGTGCTCCAGAAGATGATTTTTAGAATTATTGTGTTTGTTTGTACAATTTGGATGGACTGATGGATATTATTACGTGCATGAAGGTTGTTGCATCAACTGTGGATGAATCTGAAGGTATCTAAGATGTGTTCCAGTGTACGATAAAGCGTGTTATGTGGTTTTCATGTTATCTTCTTGTTACAAAAATGTGTACTTCAAAATTCATTTGTGTTTTCATTAGGTTTGGCCAACCTGGTGTCTACATGTCATGAGAAGGATAAGTATCAATTAAGGAAGCGTGTGATTGATCTAAGATGTTTTTTTGGGTCTTGATTAAGTGTTGGTTTGGTCTGCTCTCATTCTCTTCCATCGTGTGAATGTTGAGTTGCCAACCTAATTTGAATTTGTAAAATGAAGCGTGTGTGGCCGACCTTGGAGAAAGTTTCTAAGGTGATGCGAAGGATTGTGAGATGTGATATGAAGCCACAAGTGTGAGAAGCAAGAGTGTGCGGAAGTGAATTAAGACAACAATACTTTAATGTGTTAGAATCCTTAAAGTAGTGAGTTGATGGTGTCTGCAATTCTCTAATCAAGGTTGTGGATGTGTGCAAGTTGTTGTGGTGGATTTTATGTTATCTTTCTTTATCTATAGGCAGTGAGCCTTCCTTCTGGATAGTGATTCCTATATGTAGGCAGTGAGCCTTGTATCTAGACAGTGAGCCTCTTTATAATCGATTTTGCTATTACTTTATATTGTGAGTTAATCCTCACAGTGGTTTTTCCCTTATTGTGTTTTTCACGTAAATCTGGTATTTATTGTGTTGATATTGTGTTTTTTTATTTGCACTTCATGCTCATACTTAATAACAGATTATAGTGGATGTGAAGATTAATAATTGTTTGAGATTTGTGAATGTGATTGGTGACAACTAATTCACCCCCCCTCTCATTTGTCTTATGCCTTTCAACACTATAATCCCTTCATTGTTTACAGATGTTGTATATTCAACCTCCTCAAGGATAACACATATTCAAATTACTCTGTCCCATTTTATCTAAAATGTTTAACACAATCATTATTTTAAGGAGTTTGAAGAACTATGTACTTATAAGTTGTCCTTGAACATGTCTTTCACAGATCTACCCTTTGTATTTTTTACTCTTATTGTTGCCTTGAGGTATTGACATATCTCCTCAATTATGATGAGCATAGATTAGGGTCTCAATATGATATCCTTGAAGTTTGAAACTATCCTCATACCTGGACTACCCTCTCATCTTTCATTTTATGAAGTAAAGACCTCAAATGAAAGGCTTGTTCAATATCACTGTGGATTATGTATCTATATTCTCAAATCTAGATAATTTCATCCAATTACTTGTTAAATACTACTTTTGTATGCATCTAGGGAAAAATATGAAGTGGGTAGTTGTCAAAATTTGATTTTCAGATATTTTGCCTTGTGATCAAAACAAGTCAAGTAGCCTCCAGAATTGCTGTGGAAAATTGATCAAACTTTCTCTTGGGATCATGAAAATGCACTAGCATGTTGAGTTATGATAGGGGAATATAGTTGTCGAGCGATTTGGCATGAAGTTGTCAAGATTGAAAATTGTTAATGTCCAAAGTTGCTTATTTAGCATTTTCTAAAGACTGCATCTGTCTAAACTCAACTAGAACCCATCATCTTGCCATTTTGAAGAAATATCAAATCTCATCTTGTGAAGCTGTAACTTCGAAGATTAGTTCATTTAAGTCAAATGAACATGTATGCACAATGAAATTTCATCAATCTCCTTTCTTTGCAAGATATCAAATGCCAAAGTTGACCTTTGTGACAATTTTCTGGAAATGCAGATGTTAGACCTATGTAAAGTCCATTTGGTTTTGTTTTTGAAAAAATACCAAATGAGGTGTTGAGGCCCTAAAAATTGGCATGAAAGTAGCTTGAGGTGGGAAGAATTTGAAATTCCAACCGTTTTGTCATGAAAATATTTCAGTTGATAAATGTTGGCATCCAAAGTTGGTCCCTTTGACGAATTTTACTGTGTAGACAACAAACCTTCGCAGAACCCTTCAACTTGGTATTTTGAAACCTTGTCAAAACTGATCGTACAAAGCTGAAATCAGGTGTGCAAATTCACATACATTAGATAAACATGATCTCAAGGTGATTTTGTGTGAATCTAAAAAGGCTTCAAGTTGTTATTTTTCAAAGTGAGTCATTTGAGAAAATTTTCCAATTGTGTTTTTGAGTGTTGTAGTCCATTTTCTCCATCGTGGGAACCTAAAATTTTGCAAAAAATGGTAAGAAATTTTAGGTTCCAATAGTTTCTCCATCTAGGGATGTATGCCCCTTGTGGGAATAGCAAGAATCTAGGTCTCTGGGAGAGTAGGCCGAATGCCTTGTCCATTGGGCAACAAAATCAAATTCATCTCTACATTAAATTGGTATGATTTATAAAATCACACCACAATTGATGGCTCGAGGCCACCCAAAAAATAAAGGCCTTTATTTCCCTCTATCATAAACCTTACTTTGGTCTGAGTTCATCAGATTCCACATGAAAAATTTCATGAAGTTTTCCCTGTTGTATCCACTTTCACTGGGAAATTTCAGAATGGTACTATGTTCAATTTTTCCTACCTCTCTTTCACCACTCTACAACTCATGATTAGATATGATATGAAACTTCTCATCATGTGATAAAATATTACTATCTCTATCATACAAAGTGTATTCAATTTTGATACAACATTCCTCATTATTCTTTTCATTGACATGCATCATGAAATGATATGCCAGTTGATTTGAAAACTGAAAACATTCACTGTTCACCATATAACTGAGATTATATGGTTTGATTTTATCATAAGTTTGCACAAGAAATCTGAGATCATCATGAGGCCATTGATGCAAACTGGAAAAATAATCATGCTCCTTCATGCTGCTCATTCCATCATTTGAATGCTTCTCACATAGGTCCAAAAATTATGTCACATCAACATCTTTTGGGATAATTAGATCTGAAACATTTTCTACTTCTTCCATATCATTAATTGGCAGTGACACGAATTATTGATTCATATAGTCATCATTATGCACATTTGAACCAATTGATGTTGAGCATGTATTATCCATGATATGTGAATCAATGTCATTCTCAAAGATATCCAATTCTAATTTATATATCTCCTCTTGAACAAGGATAGACATAGAATCTTGATCAACTTCGAGAGTTTTCTCATCACTGTCACACAAAGTGCTCTCACTATCAAAGCAAATGTATGTTGGACATGAAAATTCAAAATCATTCCCATTTGTATATCTCTGATATTCCATTATTAGAAAATATGAAATTTGTTCACTACTGAGTGAAAATGCCTCTTAATCCATCTCATTGATGCATTCTTCACCTTTTTTCTATCATCACAACACTCGAGATCATCAAGAAATGCCAAATATGATGCATTATCAGCACAGTCACTTACTTCACAAGTTGATAAAACATCTTGATTATCTGAAAAAATGCTTCATCCTTGTTATAGCATGGATTTGAAAACACATGAAAGTCAAGTTCTAACACAACTTGGTAAAATGTTATCTAATTTTCTTCTATCTTTTCATCATACAATGGGTTTGAAAAAATTTGAAAACTATTTTCAGGTGTACAAACTTCTCCTTCATTAATTGTGTCATCATAGTACTCAACTATTGATGAATGTCCCATTTGTTCACTATTAAGAGGACTTAATTCTTCTTTCACATCTTCCTTATAAGAGCTATAAGCATCCCTTTGTAAATCAAAATCCACAGGGTTGCCATCAAAATCTGGATTTTCAATGAATTCTTCATAACATGCACTATTTTCATAGTCATAATCTGATATGCAAGAGAGACCTTCTATATTTTTATCCTCATCATGCAAACTACCATAGCAACTATTTTCACCTGCATACCCATCCTCTATGAAGTAATCATTTCCCTCTTCATTGTTGTAGGGCATACTATTTTCTTTTATTTCAACTTCTAATTTATTGTTGTCAATTCTATGACAATGCATACATGGCTACACTTCCACTTCATCTAAATCATGACTGATATATTCCTTAGGAAATGTGTTTTCAACATCTTCAATACTGCAATCATCCTCCAAGATGGAAAATTGGTCCTCAGTAGTTTCATCTTCATTCATATCTGGAACATCATTATTGAAAATTTCACTTATGCATGTTTCCTCGATTGGCGCACTGTTCGATCAGTTTCTCCATATTCACCAATGATATCATGATTAGATTCATTATTGATAGCATGCTCATATCTTTTATTATCTATGATATCAATTAATACATCCACTTGGTCAAAAGTAACTAGTTTTAATGACTCAGGCCAACTGATTGAATCAAGCCAATATATTCTCATGAACTGCTCAATGAATACAGAGTGACCAGGCTGGGCATTGAGAGGTATTTGCATATAAGTCTCTGCCATTCTTTCAAGAAGAGCATGTCCAAATTCTCCTTCATGTCTTGTTATGCCAAAGAATGTATCTAAGGGGTTTATGTAATTTTCTAATTTCATGATGGATTCTTGAGTATGTGAATACTCATCATCTTCCTCCTCAAACTGCTAATTCTAATATATATTTTCAAGAGAATTCATATTTTCTTGAATAGGGACAACAAGGTCAACAACATGTGTCATTTTTTGATGATGAATATAGGGCTAACTGTGCTGTATGAGGAATTGAGGCGAGTGGGATGGGACAATAGGGGCATTCACACTTCAAAAACTGCTCTCACCCTTTGATGTATCATATGTCATTTCATTGTTTGTTAGAATAGACTGAGGTCCTAAATTTTGTGTATAACTTTCATAATTGTCATCATATTGGCTTAGGAATAGTCCCTTGAGATCTTCCCATGAAGATATACTTTGCATGGGTAAGCTTATAAACCATTCCCTTACATCATCCCTCAAAGATCTTGAAAAACATTTCATAATGACATCTTCATGATAAATTTGAAAGTCCATAATGAATCCAAAAATTGTTGTACATGCTTACTAGCTAATTCATACCCTTCTCCATGAAATTTAGGGATATGCTTTATTAGTTCTATCAGCTCACAGGGATGAGGATTTGGGTGGCCTTGGATATTATTGAAGTTAAATGGTTTATCAATGACCGAGACAAAATTTGGAGAGGCATATGGGTTTTGGTAGCTTACTAATCTTTGCCAAGGAGATACAGGATAAGCATTTATTTGATATGAGGTATGTGGTGTAAAAATTTCCTACTACAAATGGTGTGCATTATCCCCATTGCAAAAAATTCCAATTATATTATGAGGCACTTGTGGGGTCCAAGGTCTACTTGTATCCACATACGCAACCTGTTTAGAGACTAGTATATGTTGTGAAAGTGAAGCACGCTGGGATTTCAATTGTGATAGCTCTCGAAGCAATTCATGCCTCCTCTCTTGTTCTGACATATTCATTTTGACCAAAAAATGGTGTTTTCACAAGATGTCTTTGTATTTTTCATTGAGTATTTTAAGAGAGTCGCCACTCACTTCTACGAAAAGTGAGAAAATTTTACCTCTTTAGATCTATTCCCAGTGGAGTATTTTGATTTTCAACAAAATTCTCAACTATGAATCTCCCTTCAATGACTCTTTATGATAGTCTTCAATCAGATGTAACTGAATTACTCCCCAGTGGAGTCGCCAATCTGTTAGGTCTCAAAAAATCAAGTTTTAGACCATAAGAGGGTGCCAGTCTCTTAATACACTTTTGGCTAATGAACAAGGTGAATATGGTTGATCACCGCTTGCTCTTTAGGTTTTGCTAGACCTAGGTGGGTGTACTTGAATAAAAAGGAAATTTTGAAAGTCTAAAATGGATTCTAATTTGGGCAATCTACTCACAATGGCACGTGGGTGTGAAGTAGATGCAAAGCTTACTAATTAGTTCCTACTGTAGATGTTTGAAGAATAAAATGTATAAAGAGAGTTTGTGTAAATACTCTAAATTTGACTAGTGCCTAAATCTATTGGGTGAATGGAGTCGAGGGTGGATGATGGTGATGGAGACAAATATGTAAGATAGGTAGATCTACTCCTCAGTTTAACTCTAACTGCTTGAGCACTTTCAAATGTTTGCACCTTGTACAAACGTACAAGTTAGTCAGTTACTATACTCTTCTTTATGAATCCCAGTGTTATCCTCCCAAATTACTATGATAGCATGAAAGGATCTTTAATTCTTAGCTTGAGGGAAACCAGTTAGAATAACCACTTCAAAAGGATTTTAATCCCTGGTAGGAACCAATTAAAATAAATTAATTGAAAGGATTTTTAATTCACTCCAACTAGAACCCAATCAAAATGATCACACAATAACAACAAATGTGTCCTGACAAATTGTATAAATTTGAATAACTTAAAAGAACCACTTTGGAGACAACACAACAGTTGAACACTGGAACTAAATCACAAATTATAAACAGTCTTCTCCATTATTTATACTTCAAATAATAATGCATTGATAGTAGAAGTCTTTTGATATATTAAATTATGAGTGCAGATGGATGGAAGTGGAATGGTGGTGATGATGATTTCCTAACCTACTGATTCCTAACTATTGGTTGATGATCTTATATCTTTGATTTTACCCTCATATATACCTTATATTTTCAAAGGTTATGATCTTTCACGCAACTATCCGGTGCAACCTTTCATTTAATTAATTTTCCTTCAACATATTAAAATATTTTAATTTTAATCTCTATTGTCTTCCCATGAGAATTAATTTTAATAATCTCCTTTCACTAGTAATTTCACTTTGTATTTAATTTGTGCATCTTCACCTGGTGTAAAATACTCCTTGAGTAAAAATGATCACCCATTACAAGGCTTTAAATTGTCCTTTAATTTCCTCTGTAAAAGTTTCACTCTTAATCATTAAAATATTCTCCAAGTAAAGTAATTACCTCAACCTTAGTAAAAATATTTTATCTTGTATTCACCTGTATGTATTTTCACCCGACTTTTAGAAAAATGTACCCTAAGTAAATAATTACCCACTCCCTATTTCCAATTATCTTGGTGAAAATATTTTACTTCTTAATAAAAATGAATTTTCATCATTGATAAAATCTCTATCTTCCCATAACAAATGTGGTGATTTTAATAATTCTCATTAAAATATTCACCACACATCTTTGCAATAATATTTTATTTACTTCATGGCCACACCCAAATAATTTTTTTGATAAATCTTTGTTTTATCTTTCCATCATGATCTTGTCTTTTTTCCCTATCGAAGGGAATTGGAGTATCAAAGAGACTTTAAACAATGTCCTGTTGATACCTTTATCTCTCTTCGATGAATTTGTCAAGCCAGTCATGTGTCTTTGCTGCTCATTAGAGTATCAAAGAGACTTTTTAAAATCTCACTCCGACACATTCATTTCTCTTTGATGATCTTCTATTCTTCTCTCGTTGACTCATTGGGGTGTCGAAGAGACATTTAATATTCTCTCTTCAATAAGCAATGTCTCTTCAATATATACTGTGTTCATGGTTTTAGGGTTTGTTGCTCTGTCTTCTCTGGAGATGTGGGAATCTCTTCAATATAGATTTTCACATTTGTCTTTTTCCACCATTTACTCCTTATTAGATCTTACCCTCTTCATGGGAATGAACTATATTTTCCAAAGAATTATCCAAGTCAAATTCCACACCCAATTTCCATGGTTCTTTAGTAGCACTTCCATAGAAAACCAATGTAAGAGTGCGATAATGGGCTTTGATCACCAGACGGTTTGTCACAGCCAATAGCACCTCATCAGCAATACATTTTTCACTTTTGAATTTGATTTTTTTTGTATTACAACACCAACATCAAAGCGTAACATGTAACTTGTGGGTGCCAAATCAAAGAGTCAAAGCTAGTCTTTCCAACTGCAAAACTCTTCTAATGCATTCTCTTTGGCTGTTTGCTCAGTTAAGAGAAGATATAAGATTGTTTCCCTAAATGAGCTGATAGAATGCTATTCCCAGGTGAGATTAGTATCCAACACTTTTTTGCCCCGTCATTACCTCTTATGTCATGCTCATTTTCTTGAGTTCTAGTAATATTATCTCTCTCTAGCAGCAAACCAACCTCTTGCTTCTCACCTTCATTTGTAAGTTGATATGTAACTGTGGCCCTCCTCGAAATGTCCATTATATCATCATCTCCGCATTAGGTTCACTCCCTTCAATACTTCCACAATGGCATTAGTTGTGTTGTTTCTTCATTATTTGGAGATTTATATGATATTTGTCCCTCATCTGATGCCAAAGAGCTATTGATTTAACAATTTTTGAAGAATACCATTCCCTCTTTTTAGCATGACACGAGCATCATTTTCAATATAATAATTTCATGGTTATTCACGATATCATCTAAATCTGTCATATTTCCTTGCCTCTTACTCATCGTGTATGCTCTATCATTAAGGAAAATAATTTTTTCACTTTTCAAGACATAAGCATCTCCATATTTGGAGGCATCATTCTCTTGCATTTTATCTTGATGGTGATTACTTTTATCATTAACCAAATCAACAGATACTATAATACCTTCATTGTTTAGAAACGTTGTATATTCAACCTCCTCAATGATAACACATATTCCAATTACTCTATCCCCTTTTATCTGAAATGTTGAACACAATCATTGTCTTAAGGTGTTTGAAGGGCTATACTTATAAGTTGTCCTTGAACATGTATTTCACAGATCTACCCTTTATATTTTTTACTCTTATTGTTCCCTTGAGGTATTGAAATATCTCCTCAATTGTGATGAGCATAGATTAGGGTCTCAATATGACATCCTTGAAGTTTGAAACTATCCTCATACTTGGACTACTTGGACTAGCATGTTGAGTTATGATAGGGGAATATAGTTGTCAGGAAGGTTTGCATGAATTTGTCAAGATTGAAAATTGTTAATGTTCAAAGTTGCTTATTTAGCATTTTCTAAACACTGCATATGTCTAAACTCAACTAGAACCCATCATCTTGCCATTTTGAAGAAATATCCAATCTCATCTTGCGACGCTGTAACTTCGAAGATTAGTTCATTTAGGTCAAATGAACATGTGTGCACAATGAATTTTCATCAATCTCCTTTCTTCGTAAGATATCAAATGCCAAAGTTGACCTTTATGACAATTTTCTGGAAATGCAGATGTCAAACCTATGTAAAGTCCATTTGGTTTTGTTTTTGAAAAAATACCAAATGAGGTGCTAAGGCTCTGAAAATTGGCATGAAGGTAGCTTGAGGTGGGAATAATATGAAATTCCAAATGGTTTGTCATGACAATATTTCAGTTGATAAATGTTGGCATCCAAAGTTGGTCCCTTTGACAAATTTTATTGTGTTTAGACAACAAACCTTCGTAGAACCTTTCAACTTGGTATTTTGAAACCTTGTCAAAACTGATCGTATGAAGCTGAAATCAGGCGTGCACATTCACATATGTCAGATAAACATGCTTGCAAGGTGATTTTTTGTGAAACTGAAGAGGCTTCAAGTTGTGTTTTCAAAGTGAGCCATTTGAGCAAATTTTCCAACTATTTTTCTGAGTGTTGTAGTCCATTTTCTCCATTGTGGGAAGCTAAAATTTTGCAAAAAATGGTAGGAAATTTCAGGTTCCAACAACCCCAATGAAAATAAACACAAGACCATGGTCTCTAAGGTGATAATTCCATGTCAATCCTTTCATCATCACTCAAAATGACCCAAGTAAGGGGGTTATCAACTACCTCATATTTAAAATTATATTTTTAAAATAAAATAAATGAAATATTTGTGCCTTCTCCACCTTCACCATTCAACATAATTAATATATTCTAACTTGGAGAGAAACACACCAACATAAGATTCAACTAACCCCATCTAAATTTCTCACCCTTTATTTTATAATTATCACAACTTTATTAGGTTTTAGCAACCCTACTCATACCTTCAACTACAATGAAACTATTAAATGCCTACACTATGATCCATCTTCAAAGGACTACCTCTAACCATGCATAATACCTTGTTAAGGAATTACCTTGAATTTTGTAAGGAACCATTAGATCATGTGATACATAATATTATTTTACCAACCCAAATTTAAGGGAGAAGGAGATCCCAACACTCATATCAAGACATATGTGATATTTTGAGAATTTTTTCCATGGAATGTAGTGTTCACATGCATTTTTCCTAAGACCCTAGAAGAGATCACATTATATTAGTATTATTAACTACCTAGATGATCTATACACTTGTTCTAGTAACTCACATAATTTTATTATAGAAATTGATATGAACAAATTGATAAAGATAAGAATCCAATATTTCTTGAGTCTTAAACAAGACCATAATGAATTGGTAGCTTACTTTACATCATGATGGAAATAATTTCTCTACTCATCAAGTATTTCACACATGGATTATAGGGAACTATGTGATCTCTTCTTATGAGTCGTAAGCAGGGACATGTGGGAAGAAGTCCTGAAAATCCCTTTCAAGTCCTATAAAGAGGTTGTTGAAAGTGCCTTAAGTATTGCTCAAGTTGCAATCAATAATAGGATGGTAAAATACGAAGCTAATATAAGGTAGGTCACTCAAAACGATGGTAACAACCAAAATAATAACAACAATAACAATATACATACCACAATATAGAGGACCAAAGACACTCCACCTATTGATGCTTTGGTGTGCCCTGTTAATGCTTTGGTGTGCTCTATTGATGCTGCTAGGAAGGATGAGTTGTGCGGTGTGGATGTGGTCAAAGTTGCAAACTCTGAGGGTCAGTGTGCAATTGAGGCTTCCAAGGAAACATGTGCTAGTTGTCCATCAGCGGAGGAATTGGTTTGTGCTCTAAAGGCCCATGGTGGTCATGTGGTGGCTCTTGATGATTGTGTGCAGGTCCCAACTGGTGAATCATCTATGACTAATCCAAAAGATTTCTAGATTGAGCATGTTTTGGTGGAAAAGAACTGGTCGGTGGGGCAGTTGTCTTTGCTCAGGTAGAGATGGGTTGACCTTTTCTCTTCAAAGTTTATAGGTAAAGGAGTTACACCTGAATCAATTTATTCTTCTAACATAGAAGGTGGCTTTGCTTTGTCCATTCCAAACTCTATTGTGGATAAAAACATAGCTAGAATGGATTTTTTTTTGGTGGGAAAATTTATAGGTTATAGACTTAATATTGAGGAGGTCCACACCTGGGTTCGTAAAAAGTGGGTTCTAAAGGGGTAGGTTGAGGTTGCAACTATGGCTAAAGGATTTTTTCCTTTTCCTTTTCCTGTGATTAAGACCTAAGATTGGTTTTTGCAAAAGGGTCATGGATATTTGGGCATCTTACCCTGGTGTTACGTCCTTGGGAGCTTGGGATGGATCTTTCAAAGTGCCTTTTTCACTCGGCTCTAGTGTGGGTGAAACCGTTGAATCTGCCTTTGGAATATTGGGATGAAGAGGTGTTTAAGGTGGTGGATAACTCTTTTGTACGTCTTGTTTCTATTGACAAGGCCACTCTTTCTAGAAGGCGTCTGGTTGCAGCAAGATTTTGCATCATGATTGACCAAGACGCTATGATGCCTGACTTTTTTCAACTTAACTCAAAGGTGGGCTACTGGAAGTAACAGGTTGTCTTTGAATCCTTCTCATTCGTGTGCTTCAAATGCAAAAAAGTGGGTCACTAGGCTAAGGACTTCCCTCCTAAGGTGGCTTTGCCTATGGTTGTACCTCAATCCAAAGTTTGGAAGGTTAAGGAGGCTAAGGGGCCTTCTGTTCCCCTATAGTAGGATGAGTCTGTTGCTGGAAAAGTCATGGAGGTTGCAACCAATATTGAGGATCACACTGCTCCACGACCAAGAAGTCTAAGGATGAGGTTGCTGGACAGTCTGTGGATCTAGATGTTGATCATGTTTCAAATACCTTATGCTCCCCTAAACATGTTATTCTAGAGCCAAATGTTGCTTCTTCTTTTCCTCTGGATTGTGTGTTTAGGCTTGTGGGTGGAGAGGGAGTTTTAGTGGTTGTTGATACAGGGAGTAAGGAAGAGGAAGGATATATTTTGGTGAGAGGCAAAAAGAAGAATTCCTCTTCTTCCCCTCCCCCTCAACCCCACAAAGGTGTTACCACAAGAAGGAAAAAAGCAGACTGTGGGTTTGAACAAAGGGGTCATGGGATACCCTCTTTGTAGAAAAGTAGGGAGCGGGACTATAAGTGGGATATTGCAGAAGGGGTTTAGAAAAATCTCTTTGATTTGTGCTCTAAGAGCACCCCTTCCTCATGCAAATGAAGATTATTTTCTGGAATATCAGGGGGTTAAATAATGTGCACAAATAGGACCTCCTAAAGAACTTGATTCAGGACCATAAGCTGAACATTTTGTTGATTCAAGAAACCAAAATGCAAATTGAAAAGTTGGAAGCTTTAAAGAATTTCTTCTTCAAAGACTGTGGCTTTCATGGGGTTAGCTCTAAGGTAGCCTCAGGCGGTCTTGCTACCTTTTGAAATTCTAGGTTGATTAAAGGTGTACCGGTTGCGAATGGCTTTAATCATGTGGAGATGAAGTTTTTTATGCTTAGGGATTCTTACTCTTGGGTTATTTCCAATGTTTATGCTCCCAATCTGAAGCGAGCCAAGAAGAAAATTTGGGATGATCTTGGTTGTCTTCAGGCCAATTTTCTGGACTACCCCTGGCTGGTAATGGGAGACTTCAACACTCCCCTTTGTGATAATGAAATAGTGGGTGGCTCTTAGGCCAATCCTGACAGCCGCCTGGATTTGAGAATGTTCATAGATGATAATGCTCTTATTGATGTGAAGATGACAGGGGCCGAGTTTACCTGGTCTAATAGGCGAGTTGGTGCTTAAAATATCCAAGTTAGGCTAGATAGATCCCTGACATCGGCCTCGTGGTTTGTGGATTTTTCTTGCTCTCTCTCGACGATTATGAGATGTGGGTCAGACCATTTCCATATCTCTTTTGTGGCTGGTAGGATTGGGGGTAAGAAATTCTTTCCTTTTCATTTTTAAGCTATGTGGTTGAGGGATCCCAGGTTTATGGATTGCATCAAGAATTGGTGGAAAGTGAATATTGATGGCAGTGCGATGTTTAGAGTTGCTAAGAAGTTGGATCTTGTGAAGAGAAATCCCAAGAAATGGAATAGAGAGTCATTTGGTCATATCTTTGACTCTAAGAATTCTCTTATTCAATGACTGGATAGTGTTCAGGAAGATATTCAGTCAAAGGGTTTATCGAAAGAGCTCCAGCTGCAGGAGGATTGTCTTCTAGCCCAACTTCATGACATTGTTGTAAAAGAGGAATATTTTTGGAGACATATATCTCACACTATTTGGCTTAAGTCTAGGGACCGAAACTCCAAGTTATTTCATTTAACTTCCCTCAGGCATAAATCGTCCAACAGGATTTCCTTCGTCATGGCTAATGGTTTGTTGTTGGAGGAAGAGGAGGCTATTAGGAGAGCTGCTGCAAATTTCTTTCAGAATTTTCTTAGAGATGATCTAGTTTGAGACCAAAATAGTGTGGAGGCTTCTTTGGAAGTTATCCCCCATCTGGTATTGGAGAACCTGGATAGGGATCTTACTGCCATCCCTTCTGCTTTGGAAATCAAGGATGCAGTTTTCTCTTTTGAAGGGAACAAAGCCCTTGGTCCTGATGGTTTTCCTTTTTTGTTTTTTAGTCATGCTAGGAGATTGTTGCGAAAGATGTGATTAATGCCACTAAGGATATATATGGATCTAGAAGATTACTTAGAGAATTGAATGTGACTTTCATTGTTTTGATCCCCAAGTCTGCTGATGATAGTAGCTTCAGAGATTACCATCCGATCAGTATCTGTAACTCAATCTATAAGATTTTTTCGAAGGTGCTAGCCACTAGATTGTAGAGGATTGTCCCTAATATGATCTCAAAACATCAAAGTGGCTTTGTTAAGGGGTATCAGATTCTGGACTCCATTATAACTGTCCATGAGCTTGCTCATTCTTTTAATTCTAATAAGAAGCCAGGTTTTTTCCTAAAACTGATCTTCTTAAGGCCTATGATAGGGTCAGCTGGAGGTTCCTGATTGCGGTCTTGGATCATTTTGGATTCTATCAAAATTTTCTTCAACTTGTTGAACAACTCATCTCGACTCCTTTTGTTGTTCTGGTGAACAGTTCTCCTTCTCTATTTTTCTGGAGTTCACGTGGGTTGAGGCAGCGAGACCTTATTTCTCTATTGTTGTTCATCTTGATGGTGGAAGCCCTTGGTAGAAATATTCATAAGGATTTGTCTACAGGTTCTTGGAGGGGTCTTTCCCCCTCTTCTAGATGTGAGCTTGTTACTCATCAACAATTTGTAGATGACACTATCTTGATGGGTGAATCTTCTGCTTGTGAGGTCAAAACCATGAAGGGGTTGATTGAGGCTTATGAGAAGGCATCGAGCCAATGTATTTATCTTCCTAAGAGTCAATTTTTTTTCCTCAACACCCCTGACATTCTGCAACTGAAGCTAGCTAGGATGCTTTCTTGTAATAGGGGTGAGCTCTCTTCAACCTACTTGGGGTTACCTTTGTGTATTTCCATGACTCTGGAGTCCTTCTAGCTTGGTCTATTAGATAAGTTCAATAGAAAGCTGGTGGGTTGGAAAGGGGTGCTTCTTAGTCAGGCGGGGAAGGTGCAACCCATTTCCTCCACTCTTCAGAATCTGCCACTGTATGCTATGAGTCTTTTTAGAATTCTGGTTATTAAATATGAGGAGAAAATGGAACATACCATGAGAATATTTTTGTGGTTGAGAGTTGAATCTAAAGCTATAATTCCTCTTGTGGCTTGGGATTTGGTTTGCAAGCCTAAGAAATGGGGTGGCTCAGGTATTAGAAACTTAAAATCTTTGAATAAGGCGTTACTGTTGATGAGCCTAGTTTTTGGTCCAATTTTGGGTAGAATCTATAGTTTATTTGCTAGTAGTTGTCATGGAATTTGATGTTAAATGTTGACATTTTCATAATGTTTCCCTCAAACCATAGACATTGGGCTTAATCCTATCTCTGCAAGTTTTAATGACATTGGCATATTATGTGGATTATCTATATTGATTTTGCATGTGGTTAATGAATGTTACTTAAGGTGATTATAGATGTGCAGTTATTATGCATACTAACATTGCCATGCATATTTAATTTGAGGATGCTAAGTTGAGGAAGACACCGCCAACTGGGCATGCACCATAATGTCCAACAAAGGAATCACTCAAGGTCAAAGGAGGTCGACGACAAAAGATTCCTCATGCAATCAAATGTAACCACCTTGTAGTGGAATTTAATGATGTTGAGTAGACACGAGCTCTACTGCTGTGTTGAATCTGCATTTAGACCTGCATGTTTGACCAAATTCCATGCACGCGTAACCATCTCCACTCCACTTTCTTTGTTTTCCCTAAATGGCATCCTACCAGTCATGGAGTTGACTTCCTTGTTTAGCTGATAGTATAAATAAGGGTTTGATGCTCCTTCTTAAGGAGTTGCAAAACTTGATATTGTACTTCCACTCTCAATTTTTTAGTAATATAGATACATTAATCTTTTGTATTGATGATTTACAATGAATAAAATAAAGTTATGAGTTCGAGCATCTAAGTTCTCATTAGTTTTAGAGGATACTTATCCAAGGGGGCCCACTTGGTGAGTAATCCATCCGTTAGTTTAGTACTAGTTTAGTATTACTTTATGTTTAGTAATTAATTAGAAATCTGGCATTGACTGTTCCCGCAGCCACTAGAATTTCATTTTGTGATTGTTCCTACAACCAAACTAGATAGAGTAGTGCCCTATTTGTTACTCAAATTTTCATTTTTGTTATGCAATTTAGTTTGATGTAGTTGTTGATTGATGATTGGAATTTATGGTATTCCCTTCTAAGCAAATTACTTTCAATATTGTGTTCCTTAGCTGTAGAATGAAAATGGCTACTTTGAGTTCCTAGTGCACATACTATGCTAGCCCATTTCAAGTTCACGTCCCTGGGTTGACAAGTTAAATGCACCTTCATGATGATTGAAATAACTATTTAGGTTAGATGTACAATCTCTGAATCATGGTTGTAAGGGCTTAGTTATTAAATCATTGTAGGAGGCCAACAACTATCAAAGAACATTTGGAGAATCCTCAATGGGGAAGTTGGTTGGGATTATATGGATAGAAAAAAATATCTATATGGCTTTGGGAGAACTTGGAATATGCTTACTTCTAATGATATCCCTTTTGTCTCTTGTTTTTGGAGAAATATCATTCCTTGCAGGGACCTGATTGCTAATGGTGTTAGGTGGTTGCCAGGTGATAGTACCAGAATTATTTTTTGGGTGGATGCTTGGTGTCATTCCGAACCTTTGATAAAGTCCCTGAGCACCCCTATTGTTCCTTTATGCAAGTGACTCTTTGGTATTAGGGTGGCTAACTATTTTCAGAATGGGGAGTGGAAGGATTTTGAGGATTGGGATCTATCTCTCATGGTTTTAAAGGACTTCATGTGTAATGTTTGAGTTCCCATCTATCCTAGACTAGATAGGGTAGTTTGGGCCCCTGTGCTAATGGTAAATTTTTGGTGGCCTCTACCTTTGTTAATTCATTGGAAGAGCCTGATTCTTTTCCTTTCTGGGGGAAGTTATGGAACAAGATGTTGATCCCTAAGGTGAATGTTTTCTTCTGGCTGCATATGCAAGGTAAAGTCTTAATGCAAGATAATATCTGTAAAAGGGGATTTACAATTTCAAATAGATGTGTCCTCTATGAAGCTGGTGCTGAGATTGCCTTCCATTTTTTCCTTGGGTGTGGTTTTTCCTCTCTTCTCTAGAGTAAGTTTCTTGGCCTTTGGAGTAAGTATCCTTTCAATGATGCCCTAAAAAATCTTTGTGTTTTCTTTGAAGTATGATGCTCTTAATTCATTAATAGGAATTTAGAGCTTTATTTTTTTTATAACTCCAAAGCACATGTGTTGTCTCTTTGAAATCATATTTGGACAATACCTGTAGACACTTAAAATTTGACTAACATTTCCTGACATCACATTGCACTAATTATTCTGTCAATTTTCATTAAATAATTTTATTATTTAATTAATCTTATACCATCTCTTATAATTGAATCATTTTTTCCTCCTTGCACTATTAATTAAATAATTTCATATTATTTATTAATTCACATTATTATTCACTCTTCCTTGATTAATTAAATAAATTTTATTTACTTAATTAACACACTAATTATCCTTATTCTTCTCAAATTAATTAAATAAACCATTATATAATTAATTATCCATTATTTATTTCCCAAATTAAATAATTATTTTAATTATTTAATTAATCCATTTCTCAAATAAATAAAATCATTTATTAATTCCAACCTTGCACATATAAATAATAATTAAATTCATTTAATTATTAAATTCTCATGCAAATTCCACCTTTTACCTCCTGACTAAGACTTACTCTCAGTCCACTAATCAATCTAATAAATCCACTCATCAATCAAACATGTTCAATGAGCAATTAACTCAATCCACTAATCCATTAATTATTTCACTCCCACTCACTTCAAGTTTACTAATATGTCAAATTAGTTAACTGAGCAATTAATCTTGTCAACAACTTGTCAGTCTGATTTATCACTCCATTCAATTCTCTTAACTAAATCATGCAGTTAATCAACAATCAATCAATTCTTGTCATCAATCCTCCACCGTTGATCCATTTTGGTCATTCCTTTGATCTCGACCATTGATTGGTATCACTAAAAATCTATAAATGAAACCATTATATCACTCACTCATCATCTCAAATCATGCGACAAAATTATACTCAAATTTGTGACCTAGTGCTTTATTTCTAATCGTGCTTATTAAAAATACGAGAGCAAATTTTTAGACACCATTCTCCAAGGTGAAAGAATAGAGGAGAGCAATGGAGCTATGCTAAGGTGAATCATGTGTTTCAATGTTTCTAGGTTTGCATCTTATTTGAATCAATTTTCCTTATTTTCTCTATTGTTATCTTTTGATTGTGAATTTCTTGATGATTATTGCTTACTTTTCAGTTTCATAGTCAGATTTTTAGATCATACACTTTGGCACACCTGATGGGATACCCTTTTCCCTTATTTAACCTTGCTTTTTTGTGAGTTTTTGAGTGATATTTTCATTTGCAAGGTTGTTTGATGCAACTATTTGTAGAATGACACAATTGATAGGAACTTGGGTGCAATTTCTATAGAGTGGCATGTGTTGCTGCACAGTGTAGCACATTTGTAGCCAGTTTGGGTGCACTTGTATATGATACCTTTTTTGAGCTTTTAGGAATTCTTTGTGTTGGATTATTGATTAATAACCCTATTTATGCCATTTTATAACACTGAAAGTGATAGTTTTATCCTCAAAATTTCTTTTTTTGGCTTCATTTTTTGTGTTTTTATGTTTCTGTGTAGAGTTGCTCAATTGCTGCTATGTTGGGCACAATTAAAGTTCTGGTGGGCACATCTTTGTAGAGAATAGGTGCATCTATGACTCTCTATGGCACATTTGATACTCAAAATTGTGCATCTGACGAAGAAGGTACAATCTACTTTTTTGTTATTTCCAAAATTACATTTATGTAATTATTTGTTGGATTTTAGGGATATTGATATGTTTGTTGAGAAGCTTGTGGTGTTTGTTGGAATTGGAGACCAAACCTTAAACTAATGACATTATCTATTGTAGGGGTTTTGTGCTTGATTTTTCATAAATGGGAACACTTGAATTTCATAAGGTGAATGAACTTTGTTTGTTGTGTCTAGTAAGTCCCTAGGTACATATGCTCTCTCATCACACCTAGTGTGATCTTGGATTAGATTATCCACTATGCTCTTCCCTTGCAACTCCAAAGAACGGTCTTGGGAATCATAATAGCATATTTTTCTTTTGCTTATAATAGGAGGCATCCTTGGTGATTTCATCACCGCAAGGATGACTTCAACCATGTGTTTAGGCAGGTTAAATAAAGAGTGGGGAACAAAAGTTGTACCCTAAGGTATAGCTAGCATGCTTTAAGCCAAGCCTTGCAACCCTTGATTTGTTGAGAGGTGTATAGGTGAGGAGGAGAGGGGAGACCTCCCTCAACTTAGCATCCTCGTACGAGCTCATCGCTCACTTATTCTACTATGAAACTTGTTTTCTAGAAACCTTTAAGACCTTCAGCCATTGGCCTAATGTGGTGCAAAGTACAATATCATGCTCAAAGTTATTCACTATGTACTCTTCTCTTGTTGAGGTGACATTAATTCCTTGGTAGGGCCTTGTCTTTCCAAGGCAAGGGGTGTTAAGGTGGTACATGACCTTAGCATACCCTAGTCACCCATTCATTTAAAATTATTGCAAACAAGGGGGTAAAAATTTATTGATTAGAAAGTCACAAAAGTATAATCAACAACCAAAACAAGAAGGTTGACAGGCCCTGAAGGCTAAAGAAGCATAATCAAAAAGAGAAGAAGAACCCACACTAAAATATGGCCACTAAGGGGCTAGGACACCAATATCCATAACCATGCATATCCTCATGAAGCAACCTTTGTAAATTACCCACCAAATTCTCTAGAATCCACCCCCAATCACAAACCTACCAACCTCACTGGTTCTCTGAAGCACATTTAGAAAGAAAATCAACAACACCGTTCAATTCCCTTGGGATATGGACAAGGAGACCTCCTTCAGGAAACTGCTCAACCTTAGAATTTGTCTAGCCATTGAAGCTAATTTCCAATTCACCCCCTCAAAAATTTTCTTATTCAACATATTAATAAGAATCATAGAGTTAGATTCGTAAAAAACCTTGCGCCATCCCATGGCATAGGCCTTCTCCAAGGTAATAAGGATAGAAAGAGCCTCCATCAAATTATTAGTTAGATTCCCCTTATACATGGAGAATAAAAACACAAACAAGCTTGATTTATCTCTACCAACTCCTCCAACCCCACTTGACTAGGATTCCCCTTGGATGAACCATTTGTGTTGATCTTCAAGACACCATCAGAAGGGGGAGACCATTTTTTTTCCTATTGAATTTTCCTCTTGTGATTCCTATCCCTTAAAGAGAGAAAATCCTTCCCCCTTACTAGTCACACCTAACCTCAACAACACCCCAACCTCCTCACCATCAATAGGAGGATTCACCTCACAGTTAGCTTGAATAGTCTCCTAAATCATACCCATGACCTGCTTACAATTTTTTTGAATCGACAAAGCTCGATCTTGGAAAATCCTTTGGTTCCTCTCAAGTCAAGTCTACCAAATGATATAAGAGGGTACCAAATACTATGTCACATGAAGACTCAAATCCTTGGCAGGAAGTCTCCCAAGACTTCTCTAAAAATACATAAGAGACAAATCATGAACACAAGCATACTTCTAGGCCTCCCATCAATGGTGCCACATGAACCTAACAAAGGTACAATGGAAGAAAATATGTGAGGACTCCTCATTGAAGCCACATAGGACATATATTGAAGGTCCCTGGAAACCATGCTTCCTTGTGTTTTCCCAAGTAAGACATGAATCATGAGCCACGAGCCACAGAAAGAAGTTACACTTAGGCTAGGCGAACTTATTCCAAGCATTCTTCCACCAACAAACTTCTCCTCCACCATACTTCTACCTGATAATAACCTAGTACCCAATAGCCACTTATTACACCCCCATGGGTCAGGGCTCCATGCAAGCATGTCCTCCAAAGGGAGGGAGCTAAAATCACTCACAACCAAAATATGAGAAAGCTCCTCATGATCCATAGACAAATCATTAGGTGGTAATTCATGAGGGAATTTCTATCTAAACATCACCATATGACCCACCCTCTCACTAACTTTAAAATCTTCAACCTTAGTCCAACCAACCTCTTAAAATATGTGAGTTGGACTCTACAGATGTAGGTACACAAATAGAATTGAGGGATAACCATCCTAATAATCCTACTAAAAAGAGCCCTAGAGCCTCTATTGCAAATCTAGAACAAACCTTGCTTTATTAGACTAACCCCTCTCTTGAGGGTATCCCAAATCATGGAGCCTCTGCCAACCACACCATACCTAGGAACATCAAAAGTATCCACATGACTTAGGTACTTATTGTAGACATGTCAAATTTACATCATGCATAATCATATTCCATTCATCAAATAAATCAAGACTTTATTTAAATCAAACCCAAATCATATTTCACCATTTTCTGATATAAATAAATCAAATATTTAAGTCATAAAATTCAACTCACCTAATCATCATTAAACTAACATAATCATCATTTATTTAATCTAATCATGATTAAAAGCTAATCTCACCCACTTGCATTCTCTAGATTTGGCCACTTGCACATGAAATTGCATTTAATTGATTTATCAAAATCTTTATTTTCAACTTGGCATAAAGGGAGAATATTCTCCAAGTTTGAATCTCCCCCCAAGTGGACATGTACACCCAACATAGCATTTATGAGGCCTTACATGTCTCTTACATGTCCCCTTCCAAAGTCAAAATCAGCATTTATTGCCAATTTGAATTCAAATTCTCCCTCTCATGGGCACTCTTCCCAAATCTTGCACATACATCAACCAATCACCACTTGACAAGTGTACTTCTTTCATTAGTCCAATCTTAGTCCCACATTGGTCTCTCTTCAACATTTAGCATCAAGAAAATCTATAAAATAGAGGCTTCATCTCTTATCAAATCCTTCACAACATCCACAATCTCTTGCAAGGTCACTCTCTTCATTTGAGATTTGATCTTGTCCACTTCACTTCATCATATCCATCATCTACACAACTTGATGCAAGGTCATTTTCTTTGAGATTTGATCTTGTCCATTTAGCATCTCCATATCCATAGCAATTTCATCACTAGCTTATCAATCAAGGATTGGGAAAGGGTCACTAGCACATGTGACACCAATCCACTATGAGATAGATTGATTTCATGTTTTTAATTGTATGCTTTTATGTATCTTGTTATTGGATAGCATTTTAAAACATGTTAGGTATCTCATATGGATGTTGAAGGTTTTCTTTGCTTGAATACTAATCATACTTGTCTATGTTAGTTATTAACCATTTGCAGATTTTGACATCCACACTTATAAGTCAAAATCTTAGCCCAGACTTGATCTTGATTAGTTCACCATCATCAGTAAAGTTTCATAGCAAGGGCCTGGCTAGAGAGAAAAACCTGTCATAGCCCAAGGCCCCCTCCTGTATTGGTCTATGAATGTCCTCATATTTAACCAAAGTCCACTTAGAAGCATCTAAGCTCCCAAATCATAAAAATTGTCTAGAAAGAGAGTCCAAATATTTTATAAAACTAAGAGGATCCACTTGTGCCATACATCTGTAAATAGGGAGAGCCTGTACCATTGATTTGAGAAGAAGCACTCTGCCAACAAAAAGAGAGCCATTTAATAGTACAATGGCTAAATTTACTTTGGAACTTATTAATAATCTTTTTCCAAGTCACTTGAGGCAAAGGACCTCCAGAGATAGGAATTCCCAAGTACTCTAGGGGAAGGATGACAATCTGAAACCTGAGAATCCTAGTAATTCTCAATTGGATCAAAGGGAGAGTATTAAAAAATAAATGGAAGACTTACCTTCGTTAATCTTCTAAATTGAAGCAACCAAGTAAATATCCAACACTCATATGAAATTGGCGGCTTCCCTAATCCTAGCAATTCCCAACAAAGCAGTATCATCAACAAACTAAAGGTGAGATTGAGCAGGGAGAATGACCCCCCAATTACATCCATGAATGAGTCCTTTTCACACATGATCCTTTAAAATCCTTTTAAGACCCTCAATAAAAATGATAAAGAGATGAGGGGATAGGAGGTCCCCCTATCGAAGACCACAAGAAACCATAAATAAATTAGAAGGCTCTCTATTAATAAGAACAAAGTAAGAGGTTGAGGTAACGTAGCTCATAACCCAATTGATCCAATCTTTTCCAAACATAAAGGCAATAAGATTTTTTTTCAAAAAATACCATCTCACTCTATCATAAGCTTTAGCCATGTCCAACTTCATGAACATATCCTTTTACTTGGAATTAGCCATCAAATGAATAGCCTCAGTTGCAACCACAACCCCATCCAAAATTTGCTTGCCAGACACAAATCCTCCCTGCTCTTATGAGATAGTGCTATGTAACCACAGTTTAAGTCTCTCTACCATGAGCTTAGAAATGATCTTGTAGACCATGTTGTAAAGAGAAATTGGTCTAAACATATCCAAAGAGTTAACTCTTTCCCTCTTGGGAATGAGTACTAGAAAAATGGCATTCAAATCTCTTATCATTTGTTTATTTACCTAAGATTTTTCACCATATCCTATAAATCATATTTTAAAATATCCCAAAACTCCTAAAAGAACTCAATAGGAAATTCATCCAAACTAGGCACCTTCCCTTTCTTCATCTAAAAAATAATCTCTTTGAACTCATCAAGAGTGATAGGTCTGCATAAACTCTAATTCATCTCATTAGAAACCATAAAAGGAATATAGTTCAGAATAAGATCCTCTTCCATCACAGCCTGTAGAGAGTCCTTGAAAAGAGAAGAGAAGTACTGAGTAGCTTCCTTAGAAATTTTTGAGAAAGAGGAAATCTGACTACCTTGAGATGACACTAAAGAAGATAATAGGTTCCCATGCCTTCTATCTTTAACTAAATTAAAAAAGAAAGCAATATTCATATCTCCCTCCTAAAGCCAATCAATCCTAGACTTTTGCTTCCAGTAAATCTCCTCACATATTGTCCATTCTTCTAGAATCTTCAAAGCTTACCTTCCTCACGAAGGGAGCTCTTTGAAAGACCATGATCCGTAATATGTCTAGTGATTCAATCAAGACGGTTCTAGGCATCAAATTTAGACTGGAAGATGCCCCCAAAGAACTACCTATTCCATTTGTTAAGTTGAATCTTGATGAATTGAAGACCTTTCATGAAGGAATACATGGCAGTTCCATGCAAAGGCATACCTCTCCACCACCAATCCCTCACCATCTCTAGTAGAGAAGGATTCTGCAACCACATCAGTTGAAACTTAAAAGAGGGATGCTTATTAATTCCTAACCTAGAAGCTAATATTTAAATAGGCCAGTGGTTAGAGCCCCTCCAGTCCAAAATCTTTGAGCTGCTCATGCACCCATTGCCAATCCAAAAATGAGAAACTACAAATTTGTCCAGCCTCTTAGAGACAGATTCCACCCTACACCTGTTGTTGCTCCATGTGAAAATACCATTGCTAAGCTTGATATCAACTAGATTTAAGCAATAGATGTTATCCCTTAGAAGAATGTAAGAGGCCTCCAGCCTAACCATACCTCCCTTTTTACCTCTAGATTAGAAATGGCATCAAAGTCTCCTGCCAGAATCCAAGGAAAAGAGGAGGAAAATATCTCACATGCCAAATATGATTCCACATACAAGATTTACTAGGTAAGTCCATAGGAGAATAAACATTAGACATGAGGATCACTTCTCTTGAAAGAAAGCTAGAAGCAACCATAGTTAAAGAATATCTACTAGACATCCACTAGAGAGGAGTCACCTTCCATGAATCCCAAAATCTCATAACCCCACTTGCCCTTCCATGGTCCCCAATACATAGAAACTAACCTCTACTCCATACCTTAGGTAAAATACAAGCCATTTCATTAATCAAAACCTTGGAATCCTACATAAAAATGACATTGAGAGAATGAACTTTAATTAATTCATGAACAAACTTTTGTTTGGGGATGTTGTTCAAACCCATTGCATTCAATGATAGAACAATCATTTCTAGGAGTTAGCAAAATGGGATTCAATAGGCTTAACTGACTTGGATTCCACTAAGTTCTCACCCATTAACTTAATTTTATCTTGGTCCTTTTTCCTCCCTACTTTAGAAGGTTTCTTTGAGGAACCTTTTTAAAGATTCTTTTACTGCAAACCTAACTAGGGAAAAAGTTTTCTACCTTTCCCATGGGGAGAAACCTCCACTTTCATCTTCAAACCTACATTATACTCTAAAGGAACCATTGCCACATCTAAACCCTAAGTCGAACCCAACGCACAGGACCCTGCCTGTGCATGAATTGAAGCTAATTAGAGCACAGGGTGCTCAGATTCTTGTCTAAGTAAGTTGACATCTGGGAGGTCAATCATCTTCTCTTACCCTATAGGAGAAGCCTCCAGGAACATAATATTTTAAATTATCCTCCATCAAGTCCAAGTCCTCCAAATCCTCAAAGCTATTGAAAGACTCCTCTACCTGTCTGTCTTTGAGAGATCGCTTTAGATCCCTCCCATTATTATAGGGTTTTACAGGAATAAACCCCTCTACATCTGCTAACCCCTTTATAACTAGAGCCTTTCCTTTGGTACCTATTTGTTTAGCATGAGGTGAAGCATTGGTTGAAGAACTACGAGGATCCTTCCTCAAAGGATTAGCTTTAGGGAATTTCCTTTGAAGGTGCCTGTACTCATGAAAAATATAACACTGAAAAGGAAGAGATTTGTAATCAAGATATTGAATCCACACAATATCCCCCACATGAAGTTTGAGAGAATCTAGCAAATGATTATTTGAGCCATTTTTAATACAAATGTGAGCATAGGAGATTACCTTCTTATCCATAGTTTATTACGACGGGGCCACTGGTTTTCCAAGAAAAAGCCCAATCATATGTAGAATGATATTCCCATAGAATTCCAATGGTAGCCATGGGAGGTGAACCCACACTGACACTTTTGATCAGAGATCCTCAAAAGGATTAAAAAAAATATGCCATGGTTTGATAAAAAGGCCCACTTGATTGTAAAAATATGGCCCTCCCTTATAGGCCTTGTTGCGGTATGTCAAGAAGGAGAACACCAAAATGAAATAGTTGTTTGCTACCAACATTAGCTCCATATCACCTTTAGGATTCTAGGCACGATGAGTCCACAAATCCAAGAATGGGAGAAAAACTTGAGTACCCATAAAATTACAAATAAGAGCATGATTACACATATATGTAACATTGTCCACCACTGAATCTTATTGAATTACTAAAACCAAGCGATTAGCATTCCTCTCTAAACATCCATTCACTTTCATAGGTCTTTGGCCACTAGATTGGTATGACCAACCAACATGCACTGAGTTATTTAAAAATCAATCACCTTTGCATGAGCGAATGGGGGGGGAACAAACACCGAAATAGCCTAAGAAAGGACATGCTCTGATTAGCCTTTACAACTGCACATGCATCCATACCTACAACAAGAAAAACCACACCAAAAAAATAAACCCCCTTGCTAACCAAAAACCCCTCAAGCCCACAACACTTTCACCCCAACGAAACCACATCTCCCCTATAACACCCCACCCCTACTATGCATAAGCAAAAAAGGAAAGGAAAAATGAATAGGCCATGGGCCTGCCTATCAAATGCCCTCTTAGCCAAACATAACAACATCCTCTCCAATTTATTCATTTAAAATTATTGCACTTCGATGGGTGGGCTTGCATCAAGTCAACACACCTACTTGAATAACTAGGTTGTTAATGTGATTGACGTGTCTTCTATGTCATAATACTAGTGAAAACATTTAGCCTCTCATCTTAAAAAAGTGTCAACTATCATATTTATTGTTTGAAGTGTTTTATTGCCATACTTTCTCAATGCATTTAGATTACATCAAAATTAGTCAAAATAATGCATTTGAACTTCATAATCACACTTTTTTTTTTCCTATTGCACAACTAAATCTCAGTCCATGTAAACATCTATCAAATAAAAGTTACAAAACTCAGTCCTAGGTCATAATTTCACATCTATTCAAACTTGTGTCATAATTGTCCTAGTCTAGTGCATTTATACCTCTCTATGGTGCAACTATGTTATAGTGTGGTGCGTCAGTTGCAAACCTAGGAGCAATTGTGGCTTACATAGGCACATCTATATCACTGAGTGGAACAATTGTCTATAATCTCTAGAAATCCAATTGTATTCTAAATTTGAATTTTTAACTCTTTTTGAACTTTATATTATTGCATGTCTTACATTAATGCATTTGTCACACTATTTGGTGTAATTGTTGTTAAAAAGTGCATATTTGTGCTATAGAGTGGCACAATTCTGCCCCAGAGTTGCACAATTGCTTCTTAGATAGGTGCATATGTTGCATAGAGTGGCACAATTTCTCTTGAATTTCATATCACCAATTCTGCCTTACAACTATAATTATCGTTCATTGTAGCTCAAAATCTCGCAACAAAATCTATCACTGACACAATCGTTCCCTCTTATTACACAATTTCTCAATCATTAGGGGTTTTATTGCTACCAAATCCTCTAGTCTTACTAGGTCAGCCCTATAAACACAAACCTGATTAGCACAACAAAATTGAAACTAAGATTTGATCATATCCCATTACACATTCATTTACAATCCTTCAATCACACCTAGAATTGGACTTAGAACAATTTTACCATCATCCATATAATCATACCTACATAAGGATCATACTCATTATAGTTTATCTAGATCTTTGATATCCCCCATTATCCCCAATTTTGTGTTTATCTTGGGAGTTTTCCTTCTCCAAGTTTAAGAATCAAACTATCCTATATGTGGGTATATTAGCTTAGAATATTTGGCTACTTCTAATTTAGACTATTCTACCTCTTTTATCTATTGAATTTGAACTCAAAAATATAGTTCATAATTCAAATATCATTATCAAACCCCCGATCATAAATTCTTAAGATTTGGATACACTTCTAGTTTTTTCCCAATCATCATTTGAAACCACCAAACATCCACATGAATCAAATCTTAGACATTCCTTATATGCCCATTGAAACAAGGCGACAAGCTAAGAAGAAAATGGGCCATCAAGATCCCAACAAGGCACTTGTAGATAGGGAACTATTTCTAGGAACACAAGGAGAGGTATCTATGATTATTTCAAGGGGCTTTGAAACTTCGCTACCATTGAGTCCAAATCATACTCCAAACATTAGTGGGGTCAAACTGTAGACACTTAAAAATGTCTTGAATGATATACACACTTGAATTTGATATATTAACATCATTTTGTCCTAAAATCCATCCTCCTTTTGCTTGTTTAATTAAATAATCCTAATTATTTAATTAAATGCTTCATTTTCATCTATTAATCTGATTAATCTAATTGGGTTAATTCCTACCCCTTTCGTGCTAACCTTTCATCCTGTTAAATTGGATAAATCAAAAAAATTAATTTTAACTCCCTATGTCCTCTCATTTAAATTAAATAATCTTCATTATTTAATTAAATGTCATTTTGATCATTTTTCATTAAATAAGTTAATTATTTAATGGATATCCTAAATTCCTCTAAATTGCATAATTGAAACTTTGTTTTAATTATCAAATTACTAATCAATTCCAACTCTCCCACTTGCAAGGGAATATTCCTCCTTTGCACATTCCTTCAAAAGGGAATATTCTCATGGAATATTCCTTCCCCTTGCACGTTTAAATTTAGTTTTAATTATCTAAATTGCTAATTATCCTCACCTTCCCACTTGCAAGGGAATATTCTTGGAATATTCCCTCTTTTTCACATTCCTCCAAAAGAGAATATCCCCTTTTATACACTTTATCTCTTAACCTCTTCCTAATTCTTAGGAAGTGTATTTGTTGAAAGATAATTTATACCATTGATTAAATTAGTTGATCCTTGTCAACTTTCAACTCTGGCCATGGATTGGAATCCTCAATCCATGTTTCATCTTCCTTTCATTGTTGACCATTGATTGATCAAATCAATCTCATCCCTTGATTTCTCATTTTCTCTCCTATAAATAGATCATTGTTTGGAGACAAATGGGTCCACCTTTTGAGAGAAAAGTCATGCTATTGAAACTCACACTTATCATTTCATTTGAGCATCCATATTATACACATTTGCATACTCCAATTGCTATCACTATCTTCGAGGGCAATTGGATTTTTTTTGAAAACAAAGGGGTAAAAACTTTATTAGAAATCAGAAAAGAGCATTACAATAATAACCACGGGACCCAGTCCCAGAAAACAAGGCGAAAACCCCACAACATAAAACAAAATCAACTATCCCCATGTATCCTCCTATCCTCTTCCAAGAACCGGTCTAAATCCAGAAGCAGCTCAGGGTTAACTTGATCCCAATCCTCAACCTTCCAACCACTATCTTGCTCAGAGGCCCATTTGGCCAAGCAGTCAGCAACGCGATTCCACTCCCTTGGGATGTGAACAAAGGATGCCTCCTCCATTCGAGAACTAACTTGAAGAATTCGTTGAACCACCGAAGCCAACTGCCAATTTATATCAGATATCTTTCGCTCATTCAAGAGATTAATCAAAATCTGTGAATCAGCTTCACATATAACCTTTCTCCATCCCAAAGCAAGGGCCCTCTCCATAGCATGAAGAATTGCTAGACCCTCCATGAAGTTAACAGTCTTCACCCCCTCATGTATAGAGAATAGAAAAATCACCGAACCAGCTGAGTCCCTGCCAACCCCACCAATTCCAGCAGGCCCAGGATTTCCCCTAGAAGAACCATCAGTATTGATCTTTAAAAATCCATTGGGAGGAGGTAACCACCTTCCAACCCGTTGGACCCTCTTTTTCCCATGCCTACAGTTCCTAGAACTGACAAAAGATGAATGAATTTCTTGAAGACCTAGTCTGGCCACCAACTCAGCATCACCTCTCTCCAAGGGGAAAACCACATCACATTTAGCTAAAACAGACTCCTGCACCATTCCAAGCATACGCATCCAAACTTGCCGACCCACCAACTTCTGATCACGAAAAATTCTGCGGTTCCGCTCCAACCAAATCTGCCAAAGCAGAAAGGTAGGGCCCACGAACCAAACTTCCTGCAAAAAGGAAGCCATAGAAGGAGGTCTTCCCATACTATCCCAGAATTCAACCAAAGAGCACGCATGAATACAGGGAAGCTTCCACACCTCCCACCACCAATGCCAAAGTTGCACAACAAAGGGGCACCGAAAGAACAAATGTGAAGAATCCTCTTCCGCTCCCCCACACAAAACACAAATTGAAGGTCCTTGAAATCCCCGTTTACGAATGTTATCCCAGGTCAAGCACCTATTCCAAGCCAAAGTCCAAACAAAGCAGTTGCATTTAGGCCACGAGAGTTTATTCCACACCCTTTTCCACCAATGAACCTCTGCCCCAGTTAGCTTCTGAGCCAATAACACCTGATAACCAGAAGCAACAGAGTAAACCCCCTTAGGATTATGGGTCCAAGCAAGAATATCTTCTTCCAGAAGAGAACTACAACTCCTACTATGAAGAATCTTGTGAAGCTCAGCACTTTCTTCCGCAAGTCCCAAATCTGGCCACTCTGCGGGATCCTTCCAATGAGCTACCTCCAACTGACCAAAAGAAGCAACAGACTTGAAGTCACTCACCCTAGCCCAGCCAGCCTCGAGAAATCTTTGGCACAAAGGAAGTAGATTGGGGAACTGAGAAGTAAGTGGAGGGAATCCATCCCAAGAATCCGACCAGAAGAGAGCCTCAGTTCCTCGTCTACAGATCCAAAATAAACCTTCCTTAATAAGCTTTGCACCCTTCTGAAGAGTATTCCAAATCACTGAACCTTTCCCCTCAAGAGGGTAACGAGGAAGATCCTACCGTGGAATCCCCGGGAAATACTTATGAGATAATATCCTGGCCCACGGCTGATCCTGTTCCACACACCATCTCCAAAATAGCTTAGCAGCCACAGCCACTCCAGATAACGCAGACTGTCGAAGACCAAGACCACCAAATTGCTTTGGGCTGCACACAACATCCCACCTAACCAGGCTCCACTTGGAAGAAGCCAAACTACCCGCCCATAAGAACTGCCTTTCAAGAGAATCCAACTCCCTCAGAAAACCCATCGGAGCCACCTGAAGCATACATCTGTAGGTAGGGAGAGCCTGCACCACCGACTTGAGAAGCTGAACCCGCCCCGCAAAAGACAACCATCTGTGGGTCCAATGATTAACTTTTGCACGGAGCTTATCAATAATATTCTGCCAAGAACCCTTGGGAAGATGGCGAACAGAAATTGGGAAACCCAGATAAGTCAAAGGGAGAACCCCTATCTGAAACCTTAAGATATTAGCAATTCTTCTCTGTATGGGGCTCGGCGTGTTGAAGAAGAATATGGAAGACTTCTCCTCATTAATCAATTGTCCTGAAGCAACAAGATATATGTCCAACACCTGCCTCAAGTTAGTAGCTTCCCTAACAGTAGCCATCCCCATCAGGGCAGTATCATCAACAAACTGCAAATGAGATTGCGGAGGCAAGTCTCCACCCCATCGCCAACCTTGAATGATGCCAAGCTCCACCCTTCTTTTCAACAAACGACCAAGGCCTTCCACAAGAAGCAGAAAAAGATACGGAGAAAGAGGATCCCCTTGGCGCAAACCCCTAGAGGCACCAAAAAGTTCAGAATGATCTCCATTTATCAAAACTGAGAAGGAAACAGATGTGACACAGCTCATGACCCATTGGATCCACTCCTCACCAAAACCAAAAGCAACAAGGATCTTCTGCAAAAAAGACCATCTAACCCTGTCATAAGCCTTAGCCATATCCAGCTTAATGAACATAGCCTTCTCATGGGAGTTGTCCATGGAGTGGATGGTCTCCGTAGCAATGACAACCCCATCAAGAATCTGCCGACCTGCCACAAATCCACTCTGTTCCTCCGAAATCAACACTTTAAGCCACTTCTTCAGTCTCTCAGCCAATAACTTTGAGATGATTTTATAAGCCACATTGCAAAGAGAGATAGGCCGGAACTGAGATAACCTATCAGCCCCTTCACACTTGGGTATGAGAGCAAGGAAGGTGGAGTTCAGAGCACGAAGCATCTGTTTATTCCTTTGGGACTCAAGGACAACAGCCAGAAGATCCAACTTTATGATATCCCAGAATTCCTGAAAAAATTCAATCGGGAAACCATCGGGACCAGGAGCTTTACCCTTCTTCATCTGAAACACAATCCCCTCCAGCTCATCAAGAGAGATATCTTTCATCAAATACTCATTCGCCTCCCTGGAGACCAACTGAGGAATACAAGAAAGAACCTGTGCTTCCTCAACAGAGCCCCCTTGTGAATCCTCCCTAAATAAAGTAGCAAAATACTGAGATGCCTCAGCAGAGATTTCTTGAAACGAGGCAAGACGTTCACCCCTATCATTCACCAGAAAAGGAATGGAATTACCATGCCTCCTATCCTTCACAGAATTGAAGAAGAAGGCGGTGTTTTTATCACCTTCCTGTAACCATTCAACCCGGGCCTTTTGCTTCCAATAGATTTCTTCCCGCAATTCAAATTCCTCAACCACTTTCAAAGTCTTAGCCTCCTCCCTTAGAAGATCCTCAGAGGCCCCATTCTCACGAATCAACCGCGTAATATTATTCAACTCCTCCTGTGCGGCAACCTTAGCATGAAAGATATTACCAAAACATCGCCGATTCCACCTTTTAAGCTGATATTTGACAAACTGAAGAAGCTTGGAGAATGTGTACATTGCCGTACCAAAAGTTGGTCTACCAATCCGCCACCACTCAGCCACATAATCATGAAGAGTGGGATCCCGTAACCACATAAGCTGGAACTTGAATGAGGGAGACCGAGGCCCCCGTGCAGAGATAATACTAAGCTTAATAGGCCAATGATCAGAACCTCTCCAATCAAGAATTTCAGATCGAGTGGACCATAAGTTTCCAACCCAATAACAGGAAACCAAGAAACGATCTAGCCTCTCAGCAACACAACTCTCACCAATTCTCCTATTATTCCAAGTGAAGTGACCATTACTAGGTAGAACATCAATAAGATTTAATTCAAAATGCTATCTCTGAATAACAGAGCAGAAGGCTCCAACCTAGGAATTCCACCTCTTTTCTCAGACAATTCCACAATAGCATTAAAATCGCCAGCCATAACCCACGGATGGTAAGGAGCTAAGCTACGAACAAAACGAAGATGGGACCATAGAAGTTGTTTACCCAGAAACTCAACAGGAGCATACACATTAGAGAGGAGAATACACTCACCAGTCTCATACCAAGAGGCGACAAGGGATATAGAGGATCTAGAGGACATCCACCATAGGGGGAAAATCTTCCGAGGGTTCCAAAAGCAAGCCACCCCTCCAGAAGCACCAAGAGCCCCCACACACTGGCATTCACCATATTTCCACAGCTTAGGAGCCATGGCCAACATATTATCTACAGATAATTTAGTCTCCTGAAGAAAAAGAACATCCGGAGAATGATTCCTAACCAAATCACGAACAACTTTTTGTCGAGGGCCACTGTTCAAGCCCCTTACATTCCATGAGAGAACAATCATTTCTGGGGGCATGAAAAATGTGAATCAAGAGTCTTGACTGACCCTGACTCCACCAAAGTTTCCCCAGTTAATTTAATCTTCTCCATATCCTTTTTCCTTCCCAGCTTGGAAGTCCTGTCACCAACCCCTTTCTTCAGTTCATTTTGCTGAATACCTAAACGAGAGGAGGCCAAAGAGCTCTTCCCCACATCCTTGCCACCTTTCAGGGGCAATGGGGAGCCACCTCCACCACTCTTCGAAGCTCCAATAGAAGATTCTTGTTCAGTCTGGACAATCAATTGTTGATCTGTATCCATCTGCCCAACCCCAATCTCCTGCACATCCTGCATGGCCTCCAATGGTGGCCCATCCTGTCCTGTACCCAAAGTTCCCTGATCCAAGTTCAGCAACCCCGGATTCACTTCCTCCTGGCTGAGATCATCCAGCACCTCAAACCTATTAAAAGTTTCATCATCCTGCCTCTCCCTCAAGGTCCGCTTCTGGCCCCGATTCCTATTGCGAGCCTTAACAGGGACATAACCATCATCTCCATTACCATCACCCGGAATAGGCTCCTTACCATTATCAGTCCTAGGAGGATTACGAGAAGGCTGAGAAGGTTGGGGCCCCACAGGCTTAGCCCTAGGGCACCTACGCTGCAAGTGACCATATTCATGACAAAGACGACACCGAAAAGGTAGGGTTTCGTAATCTAGCTGTTGAACCCAAGTATATGATCCAGCACTCACTTCAACAGAATCTGGTAGTGGCTTGCTTAAATCAATTTCTACACAGATACGAGCAAAAGTCATTACCTTTTTGTACTGCGTCTGTTGTGAAGACCCAATAGGTTTACCGAGCATTGAAGCCACCAAATGCAACACGTCATCCCGCCAACACTCAACTGGAAACCACGGCAACCGAACCCAAACTGGAATCCGACTCGGTATTGCCTCAGTCGGGTTGAAGCCAGCATGCCATGGCTTGATAAACAAACCCACCTGGTTATAAAAATAGGGGCCACCCTCGAAGACCTTATTCCGATCTGCCATGCAATCAAAAGAGACCATAAAAAAGTTGTTTGCAAGGAGCCTAATCTCCATCTCCCCCTCCGGCATCCAAGTCCGTTGAGCCCAGGATTCCAAAAAATGCAGCGAGACTCTCAAACCCATGAACTTGCAATAAAAAGAGTGCCTTGAATAGTATTCAATATCATCTGCAAGCATTTCCATCGGGATAATCAGCTTCGGTCGCTCTTTGCATCTTTCCAAACACCCATTAATCTTCGTAATTCGGGAACCATTAACCGATCCTAGATCATTCATCTCCATCTCTGAAGAAAACAGTGTATTATCAAAAACATTCACTCCATGCGCCGAAGGCTTCGAACCAAATGCTGAACGGAAATCCAATTTGGGGCTAACCCCAGATGTTTCCCCACCCGGCATAGCAAAAAACAAGATCCCCAGCAGGCATGCAAACCCCCAGGACACTTTAGCAAGAAATGGAAAAAAGAAAATACCCCAAGGGCAGGATCAAAACCCTTCCACCCACAAGCCACCCAAACAGTAGCAAGAAGGCCTCCAGAAAAGAAAAAAACCCCACCACCACAGCCCCGATAGCTTCAAAAACCCCCCCCACAACGCAGAAGCGAGCAACACACAGAGAACGAGCTAGGGCACGATCGCCCTAGCTCGGCTTGCAGAGCACGCAAACGCCATCCTCTCGGAGGATTAGGTAATTCAATACCATGAGTAAGAAGAATTTTCTCTAGTTCCTTCGAGGGCAATTGGATTTTATCACATTCATTTGAGAGCATTTTCTTTAACATCATCCAAGCTTATTTCAACAAAATGGGATTGGGAAAGGGCTGAATTCCACAATTGAAGCAACACCAATCCCCTAATGGGATGAGGTTTGTTGAGTTTAATTAAGATTCTTTGTGCAATTTGAACTTTATTTCAAGTTTTAATGGCTTCCTAGTTTAAATTTGCAAGAATCTCATTGGGAATGTAACTTGATTTAGCTAATTACATTGTTTTAAATTACTTATTACAATAATGTTTAGCTTAGTTAAGATTTACATCCACAAAATGGCTCTAGAGGGAGGGCAAACTTTAATGTTTTGAGTGTTTTTTGAAGGAATTTTATAGGTTAAACCTAGAATTTTGCTTGAAACCCATCACTTTTTTTAATCACAAAGAATTGGGAGAATTAAAGCTTGGAAAGTGTATTTCTGGATTTTTTAGATCTCATTTTAACCTTTCCGTATCTTTTTACGACACTTAATTTCATCAAGAATTGAAAAAGATATTGAAATTTTAATTCTGCTATGTTTTTTTTTTAAATTATGGGTTTAAATATCTTAAATGCATGATTTTCTTTCATATCTAATAAATTCTATATGATTAATTTTGCAGAAAGATTGCTGGTTTTTGAAGATCTCATGTTTAGCTTTCCAAAACACTTTATGATTTAAAAATTGATCAAGATTTGAGAAAAATGTCATTATCTCAAGTTGTTATAATCTATTTTTCTAAAATGTTTCTTAACACTTAGTGAAAGGATAAAATGAATTAGCTTTGAAAGTTGGATTAAATTGAACCAAACAACCTCACATTTGCTTTAAATTTTGACATGTGCTTTGTGATTTAAATTTTTGTTTTCATCTAATTTCTAACATGTCCCTAACTTCTGATTTTTGTTTTTTAGGCTAATTGGTTTTGCAGATTTGGGCAATAAAATTTGAAGTGAAGGAGCATATAATCATTTGACTATATATTGTAACAAGTGTTTTTACACTTATGGGGCAATTATAACCCATTTTATGATCTTTACTTCATGTTTTAGGATCAAATAAATTTCCAAGTTGGGTTTTAAAATTAACGTTCAAAATTAGTTAAAATTGAACCCTCATATCCTCATTTTGTGATGGTTTAAAATTGAACAAAACAATCTCAACACTTCAATTTGGTGCTTAAAATGAACTCATTATGCTTGTCAAGGTTAAAATGAATGCGTGTTTGATTTTTTTATGTGTGCTTGTTGTGCACATCCTCTCCCCCTGCGCTTCATGCGATCTTGGGTGAAGAGAAACACACAAGTATAATTTTTCTTCTTGGAAGTGCCTATCCTCTCCCCTTTCACCTTTTGGAAATATTGGGTGAGGAAAATCATTTTAAGCTTTAAAATATGTGCTACCTTTATAGGGTCTACCTCCCAACTTGTGAGAGAGAATGACCCAAGCAATGCTTTCATTTTGATTTTCTATATAAATAAATTTGGTATGACTAAAGTCATTAACCGAACTGGTGTTGCTGTCTTATACCAATGAATATACCCTTAGTATCCATGTGATACATCGAAACCCTTAGATATTTCTAAGGGATAGGAGGCCTCTTAATTGAGTGAATCACTGCATGTATAGCACTGATTTATTCTGAATATGGTCATTAAAAACCTTGTTTGTAGTGGCTAACCAAGTCCATTTCTAAAACATATTTTAAGGCAGTACACTGGAATAGCACCATTCCAAGAAGTTACTTACCATGTTCAGTTTTTGGTTAATGCATAAAGAAAATAGGGAAGGGACTCTTTTGCTTGGAGTGTCAAGATGATACATTTCCTTGACATAGCCTATTTGTCCATTCCATCTTCACAGATTAATCATCTCTTATGCGGATGATTGTTATGCCTACTAAGAAATGCGAACCCACTTGAACTAGGATTATAAATGCTTGTGAGCCAGTTAAACACTTGCTTGGTTCCAAAACATTGCAAATAAACTTTAACAAGTATTCTCAAAATTTCAAACCCTTTGGTTTAGGCATGGATACCCTTTGAAAAGTCTTGATATTGATGTTTGTCCTAAAGATTCTATCCTTAGAGACTTCTAAATATCTTGGATTATATCTAAATCCATACTTCCCAATGTTAACATAGGAAACTATGGCCCTAACTTCATGATTCTCACATAATGGACTTTGTGAAATGAATGATTTTTTTGACATATAAATTTAGTTTGAAACTTAAGCAAGACAATCATATGTGGTAAAAATAACTTCATTAATCCAAGATTAAATCAAATGAACACCCCACATTGATGTATGTTAAAACTTTGACTCCCCAAAACAAGCAAATTGAGATAAGGAAAACATTGCAAAATGTTGAGTCCAAATTCTATTGTCCAAATCATTGAGTTCTATTATCCAAAGTCATTGAGTTCTATTGCCAAAATCATTGGGTCCTATTTCCAAAATCATTTGAGTTATATTTTACCAAATTAATTGAGTCCCTAGGGTATGATCACTTTAGAGGTATATCATTTTTCTCACTACCTTGGTCTTGCAAAACAAAGGTTCATTATAGGTTAACATTTTGGGTCAAAACATTTCATCCACCCCTTATCATATTTCACATGCCACTTCACCAAGCAACTTTAAATTTTTTTGGTCACATCAACACTTTGGACTTATACATTTATCAAAACAATCCCCTAACTTAGCTATGTTGTGTGTGAAATGGATCCTTTTCCATACACTTAATTAAGTTAGTCATCACACTTTTGAACTAGTCTAGAAGGTCACAAGTCTAGCTTGAGATTTACAAGTTCATTATCACCTTTTATCCAAGACATCAAAACATCAAAATATTTAAGTCTAAAAGTGTTGTCCAAAAGTTTATAAAGTTAATCCCCCATATCATTCACCCCTTTCATCATCCACTCACATCATTGGTCCAAAAATACCTTAGAGGTTCACTTTTGTAACAAGGTCAAAACACAAGAAAAACATGGAATATAAACTTGATTTATACATCATGAGTGATCTAAATCAACCAAACTATCAAAGCCTTACAATACCCATTGATTATCAAAACTCACATTTATACAATTCACATATGGGATCATTATATCCTATAAACCTCAATTCTACAACAAATGTGAGTATGCCCAATCTAAATTTTGGAGCACATTTCCCAATGGTAGATTTAAATCAAAGTCAACACCTACGAATCTATCAACCAAACAATCAATACATGAGTCTTCAACAAAACAACATTATCCCATCAAATCAATACATGCCAAATGTGAGTATACCTATAGACACCTTAATTTGACCACTTCTATATGGTCAAATTCACCCTTCACATTCCTCTATCCTGCATCCTTAAACCATTAATTGAATAAGTTATTATTTGATTAATATTTCATCTCAGACTAAGGTCCCTTAAGGTATTTAATTAATTAATCAAATACCTTACCCCTTAAGGTATTTTCTGACACATGTAGGAGTGGGGTTTTTTAGTGCTTCTACATCTCAAAACACAAGTCACATGTAGGAGCTCTATTTTTCACCGCTCTTCCATATTTCATGCCTTATTCATTTCTGGCACATGTAGGAGCACTAATTTTTAGCGCTTTTACATATTACATGTAGGATTTTTATTTTTCATCGCTCTTACATATTTCATGCCTTAGTCATTTTCTAGCACATGTAGGAGCAGGATTTTTTAGTGCTTCTACATCTCAAAACACAAGTCACATGTAGGAGCGGGGTTTTTTAGCGCTTCTACATCTCAAATCTCAAGTCACATGTAAAATATCTATTTTTCACCGCTCTTACATATGACATGTAAAAGCTCCATTTTTCACCGCTCTCACACTCAAGTGTCCTTCCCACATGCAGAAGTGCTGATTTTCACCGCTCTTACATATTTCATGCAGAAGCTCTGTTTTTCATTGCTTTTACATATAATATGTTGAAGCGTCAATTTTTAGCACTAAGAAGAATTTGAAGATGAAGCTTTCTCAATAGCTTCAATGAACAAAATGATGGATTTATAGCCTATTTTAGATTTCAAAGGCATCGGGAAGTCTTCAATCTCATAAGAGGAGTTAACCTCAATAATCCTCTTCATCTCCAAAGTAGGCTCCAATGCTAGACAATGATGAAGTGCATGTCATCATGAAGTTTTCATGGAGAAATATGTTGAAGAAGGCCAAATTTTTCCTTAGATTAGATTTCCCAAATTTAGCATTTTTCATGCTTTATGTAAATAAGTTTCGACATTTTATATGTCATTTTGAAAAATGTAATTACATGTAAAAACAAAGATGCTTTCCTATATTCATGGACAAAATTTTTGAATAAGTCAACTAATTAGGTAGGATTTTCCTAGATTTTCTCTTTTGATTTTCCTAGATTTGCTCTCCTCTCCCATCTATAAATAAGAGGGGATTCTTTTGTAATGGTGATCTTTGATCTTTTGCAACGAAGTGTTGCCCATTTTGAGAAGCAAATACATGAAATTTTGTGTTCATCTTTGTGAATCTATTTTGATCAATAAAGAAGTGAGTTGCATACCAAACTTTGTGTTGGAATCGATTTTCTTTTGGATTTGATTGGAATTGGTAGTGATTAGTGATTGAGATCTAAAGGGATTTGAGTAAATCCATGTAAACTTTGAGTTACACTCATTTATTCGAATTTATGATATTGATTGAATACTGTTGGTGAATTCTCTACAAGACTTTGTGCTTGTATTTATTCATGTTGTTCATGGATCTATCGTGGAGTATCTAGAAGAATTTGTGCTTCTAATACAACGCTGGTTACATATCTCAAAGGATTCATTGGTGAAAGCTACGAAACAACTTTGTGCCTTCGTGAGTCTTTCTTGTTTTATCATTTATCATTACCATGCTGGTATTCTTAGTCTTTGCTTTGTTAAGATAGAAATATTGGAATTACTGCTTTTGTTTTCAGTTTGAAGTTGTATTGAATCAAGAACTTAAAACCGTGAAGCATTGTAAAACATATTCTCTAAAAAAAAAGAGAATTATGAATGTGACACACTCCCATATCTTAATCGTAGTGTACATCATTTTGAATGACTAATTAGTTTTACTTAGTTTCAATAAGCAGTAAGAAGGGCACCTCCCCTTTTTGAGAGGGGAGATTGTATCTCACACAGCTATGGCTAAAATCAAGTTTTGTAATTTGTTAAGGGGATTACATAATTTTCACCCAACAGTTTTTTGGTGACTCCGTTGGGGACACAATACACATTTGAAAGCCTCACGCTTTTGTTTGAAGTATACCCATGTCCTTTTTCATTGTAATTTATTTTCTTGTAAGTTTTTCAAGGTTTCACCAAGGACATGTAAATGGTTGCTCAAGGTCCTTGGGGAGATGCTTTTGGTCCATTGAGTCTAGCTCTACCTCTACATGCTCTTCCTAAGGGCTCACAAAAGAAATTTCCCAAGTTCTTTGGTGATGGACAATAAAATATTGACGAGCACGTTGCTGCTTTCTACATCACTTGTGGAGTTCATGGTGTTGAAAACAAAGATGTATCTGTAAGGTTGTTTGTGGAGACTCTCCAAGGTGTCGCTGCAGATTA